>PVIR01008280.1:0-57395 GCA_004026965.1 Petromus typicus
TATCTAGAATATGTATCCTATTTTCTGATTTGTATAATTCAAACAGAATTCTATTTTTAAAGTGCATTATATTTAATTTTGTATTCTATATACTGAATGTTACAGCAAATAACAATATTCAGGGAGCACTTTTTTCCAGATTGGTGGCTTTTAGGTGAAATAGGTCTGTTTTTGAGTGAGTTAAAAAATCTTAGCGTTGCCCCGAGCATCTGGAATGACTGTCTGCCCACTAATCGCCCTTTACCATGGCATCTTGCTGTTTGCAGCTGTCTCTCTTTTGGTTAGCACTGAGCACTGAATGTCTAACATGAACTCACTCTAATGCTGGTTCTGCTCCTGCCTCACGTGACTGCCCGTTAATGCTGCCTCTCGCTCCTCTTTCCCCTCAGCCCCTGCTGGCTCTGCCGGCACTCCTCCCCTTCCTGCTACTTCTGCATCTGTCCCTTCCCCTCTTGTTCCTGCTACCGTCCCCTCCTCTGCTGCCCCAGACGCTGCCGCTGGGGGTGCCCAGACCCTTGCTGATGGCTTCACTTCTCCAGCTCCCCCTGTTTCTTCCAATCCACCTACAGGTGAGTATTGGCTAATGCCTTGGCAGGCAGATCTGGCCATCTGGCTGCTCACTTACCTGGAACACTAGCTTTTATGACTGTGTTGTTTGGTTTGGCTGTACTTTGTATTAAAACAGAATAATGTACTAACTGTAGTTTCATGTGACTGAAGATTCAGTTTTCTGGGGAAATAAGGATAAATTTTCTTGTACATTTTTCCAGTAGGATAGCACAAATACATAGTTTAAGAAATTGTTACCATTTTATTTATTGAAGACTTGGGAATTTAGTATGGAGCTACCTCCATACTAAAATCTCCATGGTTTTGAGAAATTGTCATAATAAATGTTATAGTTTAATTATAACAGTTCTAAGTTATATTTTATAGGAAATATTTTCTGTATCACTTTGAAAGTATAACAGAATCTGTTGATTTTAGCAGTACTGGAAACTGGAAACTAAGATTTCTCAGGTTTATTGGACTTGACTAGCATTTTAGTTTTTTGAAACTGCAATTTAAAATCTGTTTTCATGGGGCAAACAATAAATGCTCAATTGTTACAAAATACATTGAATAGTTAGTGTGAAGCTGGTTAGTAAACAGATTCTTACCTATTATAAAATGTATGTGTGTGAACATATCACCTTGGGTTTATCTTGTCAAAAAAGTATTACACAGAATAAATATTCAGCTTTGTTTCCACAGCCAACTATTTGCATGTTTTAAAAGACACTTGGCTAAATTGGGTTTTGCATCATGTTCTATTGGAGTAACTTGTATAATAGTATGCATAAAGCTTTTGGTAGAGGATAAATGTGAACATTATTCTTTGTGGTAAGTATAGTACAACTTGTTAGGCCAGAATCTTGTTATGTTCTTATATCAGTACAGAAAATGTCTTGATATTGGCTATAGATCTAGAAAGCACAGATTGTCTCCAACTGAGAGTCAGGATTTTAGTAATCATATAATAATTTAATAACAAGATGGCTGGCTGATAATGTTCATCAAATAAATATTTGTTATGTGACTAAATAACTTCGTGAGAAAGTAGTTTTTAACATAAAAGCAAGATAAATATCTTAATTTTAATCAGTATAATATTTTATACAATTGTCTCTTTTTCTTTTTTTTTTTTTTTTGTAGTAGAGATTTAACCTGGAACCTTCACACTTAGCTTCATTGCCTAGTCATCTCTCTCTCTCTCTCTCTCTCTCTCTCTCTCTCTGTTGTTTTGAGACAGGGTCTCGCTTTGTAGTTCAGGCTGGTCCTGAATTCAGCCTCAAACTCAAAGCAGTCCTTCTGCCTGTGTTTCCTGAATGCTAGAGATTACAGGCATGAGCCACCATGCCTAGCATTGTTGCTTGTGGTTGAACTCAGGACTTTGCACCTGCTAGACAGGCACTGGCACCACTGAGCTAAAAGTCTCTAGTCAGGTTGTCCTTGAACTCATGACAATTCTCCTGGGATTACAGGTGTGCTCTACCACAAAAGTGTTTTAAAGTTGTTTTTGAATCACCAAGTACTGTTTTCTTTTAGTAAGGTGTAATTTATGTAAAGTAAAGTTCACCTTTTCATGTATGTCTTTGAGAGTTTTGATATATGCATACAATCATGTAACCACCATCACAGTCAAGACATAGAATGGTCTCCAGAAACATCCTTCATGTTCCCTTCTGGTCAGACCTTACAGCCTCTGGTAACAACTGTTTCATTGATTTTTCAAAATTCCTTAAGTTTTACATTTGTAAGTGTCATATATGCAAGCAGCTGCAGTATAGCTTTTGGGGTCTGTCGTCTTAACATAATGTGTTGGAGATGTACCCATGTTGTTGCATGTTCATGTATTTTTACTCCTTTTTATTTCTGAATAGTGTGCTTCTGTATTATGTCCCTAAATCTGTCTGTTTGCCAGTTGGACATTTGGATTGTCTTTAGTTTTGAGTACCATCAACATTTACATACAGGTCTCTGTGTGAACACAGGTTTCATAGGATTGTGAGCTTGTAGTATATGCAGATGTTGAACTTTTACAGAAACTGCCAAATTATTTCCCAAACCGGCTCTGAAATCTTTGCCTCTGACAGTAGCATGTGAGATTTTTAGTTTCATCCTTGTCATTGTGTGGTCTGTTCAGTTTGCTTTCTGATTTGAGCTGCCCTAGTAGGTACGTCATCGTTCTTCGTGTGGCTTCATATCCTCTTTTTTTGGTAGCTGGGCATCGACCCCAGGATCTTGGCACCTGTGTGCACCACTAGCCCTTTTTATTCTTTCATTTTAGGATCTTCAGGAGATAGGATCTTGCTAAGTTGCCTGGGCTGGGCTCATTTGCCATCTTTTTTTTTGCCTCAGCTTCCCAGAGCATTTCCCATCTTCTTCATAAGTTTTCCCCTTAGCACTGATTTCTTTTATATTTTGAATTATTTTTTCAGTGACTGAATTGCAAATATTTTCTTCCATTTTGTGGTTCAGTCCATTTTTTTTTACAAATTTTTTTGGGGTACAGAGGATTGAAGTGAGAACCTTGTACTTACCATGGAGAGGTTGCCACTGAGCTACATCCCCAGCTTCCGTTCATATTGTTAATGGTGTCTTTAAAATAGCAGCTCTTAATTTGCATTAAATCCAGATGATTGTTGTTTCCTTTATGGATTGTGATTTTTGTGAGAACTTTTACCCACAGCCATAGATTTTTATTTGTGTTTTCTTTGTGTGTGTGTGTGTGTGTGTGTGTGTGTGTCTGTTTTGTAGTTAGGTCTATGATAACTAGCCAGTTTTTAAAAATTGATTTTTTTTGCAACAATTTATGTACACATTATGATCACAATAGGTATCGAGGGTTTGTACCAGTACTTGACAGGACTTCTCATTCCCATCCCCCTGCCCACTTACAACCCTGCTCTCATATACATAAACTTTGTTTCTTTTTTTTAACCATCAGATATTTTTTTCTTCTTTACTTACTCTTATCCCCGTTTTCCCTTTGAATATTTTCTTACTATTTTACAATGCTTATTATAAATTTAAGATATAATATTTACACATCTGTGTCCTATTTATTTCACTTATGAGTATGTCTTGAAGGTATATCCATTTCAGTATAAAGGACTCAAATTTATTCTTTATGGCAGAGTAATATTCCCATTTTATAAAAAAATCTTTTCCATTTTTTAAAGCCTCAAACAAGGTAAATTTCTTATGAATAGTACAAATAGTGTTTCTTGCATGCATTGTGTTTGAATCACTGAAAATTTCTAACATATATGAATATTTAGACTATTAAATTCATGACAGATTAATCACCAAATGGATTTAATGTAAGGATGCTAGCGTGTTCTATATTTAATTATTAAATACCAATATTGCTTTTTTGTTCCGCATTTCAAATGGCCAGATGTACATTTTAAATAACAGTTGGCTTGTCTGCCTGCCTGCTTTGTAATCGAAGTTGCTGAGACTGCCCATTTGATGGTGAGTTAGGTGTGAGCATGGGTACTCCAGCTTTTATGCAGCAGAATTGAATTGCGGATTTTAAAACCTCTGTCAAATAAGTAAACATGATAATAAATATCAAATACTGTATTTTTGCAATATTCTTTGTATGACCCCTTGTGGATCCACCCTTTATAATTTTTTTTTTTTTCATTGCTGGGGATTGAACTCAGGACCTTGCAGATCTTTTATAAATTTACAGGATTCCTGAAGAGTAGTTATGGTTATGTGAAATATTCTGCAGTCTTAGATAAGATGTTATATTGGCAAAAGGGTTTTTTTTACCTCTTCTTTCCTTTCTTCCTTGCCTTTCCCCTGTAGTTTCCGCCCTCCTGCTCCCCTCCTCCACCCTGTTCTTCTCTTCCACTTCCTTCCTCCACCTTCCTCTGTTTTTCTCTTACTTTTCTGTGCCTGTCCCTTCCTTGCTAAGTGTTCTCTCCTTGGTGTTCTGGTGCTGTGTCTGTAACAGTTCTTTGGCTGATTAGTGGGTAAGTGGGGTCACAGAAGTTTAAAGCCAAAGTAAAATTGGAAAATTGTCAGGACATGCCTGTAATCTTAGCTTCCAAGGAGCCTGAGGCAAGAGGATGTCAAGTTGAAGGCCAGCCCAAGTGATTTAGTGAGACTGTCTCACAATAACATTTAGGAAAAAAGGACTGGGGAGATGGAGCTCAGTGCTACAGTGCTTGCTCAGCTTGTGCAAGGCCCTGTGGGTGGGTTTCTGTCTCTGTCTTTTTTTTGGTACTGGAGATTGAACTGAAGACCTTGTGCTTGCTAGGGAGGTGTGATGCCATTAAGCTAAATCCCTGGCCCATAAGGCCCTGTCAGTGAAATGGGATGGGGGGGTCAATGCCCAGTGTTGAGAAAAAAATTAAGGAGCTGGGTTGTTCTAGGATTTTGCATGGCTCGGAGGAGAGTTATTAGTTAGCATTAGTCATTGAACTCTCTAGAGTAAAATAGGGGGAAATTGATAATGAATATACCCAAGTTCAGATGTGATGTTACTAGTAAGATATGTTTCTACTCACTTTTTATATTGTAGCTCTTTTGTAGTTGTATACTTCATAAACTAATTTTAAGATAATGATTAACCTTCGATATGAATATTTTTGATTGAATAAAGATGCATATTTTGATTTGGAATTATGTCATCAGACTGCTGAAATATTTTATTTTTCTTTAGACAAATTAATTTGCCTCTAATTGTATTATTTCTGTCATTATTTCTGAAGTAAGATTGTGTATTAGACATTTTTTTTTTCTCAGTGTCACTCTAATTGTTGAATTTAGTTTCAGTGTTGGGTAGCTTTTTTGGAGGGAAGTGACTATCTTAGTTCATTTTGTACAATCCTAAAATACCACAAACTAGGTTATTTTTAAGTAATAGAAATCTGCTTCTGGCTGGACTTGGTGGTGCTTTCTGGGGAGGCTGAGGCAGGAGAATCACAAGTTCAAGCTCAGTCTGGGCACGTAGAAATGTAGTGAGACCTTATCCTTAAAAAATCAGGGCTCATGGTGTGGCTCAGTGCATTCCTCTGGAGAGAAGAAACCAAACAAAGCAAAAGAAAAGAAAGCTATTTCTGCAGGTGATGGGAAGTCCAGTAGAATAGGCCCCGTGTCTCTCTTCCATGAGGGCCTTCTTGCTGTGTCCTGTGTGGAACGCATCAGAGGGGAAGAACGTGTGCAGAAAAGAAAGAGAGGGTGGGCAGGTCAACTGGCCTCACCCTCTAACTGGAGCTGACACTGTCCTGTGAACACAGCACTCTAACTTTCTTAAAGGTCTCACTCACTCACACTATCAGCATATGAGCAGGCTTCCAGGAGAAGAGCTTTGGGGGACATTCCAATCACAGCAAAGACCTGGAATTTTAATACATTGTGATGATTTTAGAAACCCCCTAAATGATTGATAAAATCCTGATGTTAACTAGTATTCTATTTAGATATAGGTTTTCCAAACTCAGTCATATTTTCTTTTACTTCTTGTTTCTGTATTTTAAATTTTTATCAGAAGTTTGCAGTACACAATGATAACATAGATCGTGGGGAATTGGTACACATATGGAACACATCTTTCCTCCACACTGTAACTTTTACCTTCCTGCTTTTGCATTTTATACTGTGCTAGCTGAGTGATTCTGTTCCTCCTGTGTTGATTTTCGCATAGCAATGTAATGGGATAGGTGTTATTTTTAATAAGTGTAGTATAATTTGGGCATTATACATAAATATTTCATTATCTGAGAGCTATTCTTCTATTTATCCATCTCTTCTAGGCCATCCTGTTCAGTTCTACAGCATGAACAGGCCTGCTGCTCGCCATACCCCCCCAACCATAGGGGGCTCCCTCCCCTATCGACGTCCTCCCTCTATAACGTCACAAGCGAGCCTTCAGAACCAGATGAATGGTGGACCATTTTATAGCCAGAATCCAGGTAAGATTTTCTTTTGCATTTTATGTATCTATTCTTTTTTTTTTTTTAGGTTTTTTGAGACAGGGTCTCGCTTTGTAGTTCAGGCTGGCCCTGAGCTCAGCCTCAAACTCATCACAGCAATCCTCCTGCCTCTGCCTCCCAAGTGCTGGAATTACAGGCGTGAGCCACCACGCCCGGCACTGTGGTATGTGGTACTGGTTGCTGCTGGGCATGCGTCTCCACACCAGTATAGTATGTGGTTACCGGGGATTGAACCCAGGCTTGGAAGACAGGCTCTGGAACCACTGAGCTAAATCCCCGGCCCATCACCTTTCTTAAAAAAGGATTAAAGTAGGATTTTCCTCTAAAATTGTAGAAGTTAATTTTTCAGAGCAGAAGAATACAGTCCTTTTTTTAAAAAAAAAAAAATGGAATCCTTTTGTGTGTGCTAATGGTTACTTGCTTTTAAAAATACTACTATGTGGTGGCACAGAGGTGCAAAGCACTGAGTTTGAGTCCCACCATGCCTTCTCTAATAAAAAACCCACAGAGAACTGTAGTGGCTAATACTTCATTTTAATGGAATGATATATTCTGTTCTATGAATTACAGATAATGAATGTAGGTGCATGTGAAGAGGCTTTTTTGTCCTAGTCAGTTGTGTCATCTTATTCTTTTCTTATGCCAAGGCTCTGGTGGAAAAACTGAGCCGTGGAGAAATTGACTCAAATATAACAGTTACAGTAACTGCATCATTCAAAGACAAATTGAACATGTATTTCATGGTATATATGTTCATTATTTTGCTTATTTCTTACAGAGGACAAGAACAAACCTTAGACATGGCATCAACTTACTGTACTTTTTATAGTTTTGCCATGAGGGCATTTACCCTGTGTATGAACACCTCTGATATTAGAGGGCAACCCATTTCATCTATGACTTTCACAGAGCTGAAGTTTACCTAGTGTTGCTATTACCAATGAAACCTCAATTATGTCCTTTGGAAACTTAACAAAGAAAGAAATTTGATCTTCCTTCTGCAAAAACATTTACAGTTTGAAGAATGCTTTTGTATTATTTTTGTAATTTCTGTACAAAACAACATTGATAATTTTCCTCTGTACAGTACAGTGGTACTTCAGTTCATGAATTTAATTCATTTTGTGATTCTAGAAAAGACGCCTATTGGTCTGGGAAAGATGGCTGAGGTTGTATTGGTCACCTGATGTTGAGTTTGCAAACAAAAACAAATTTTGCCAAATGCATCTGTTTGTAACCAAATCATTCTCAAAGTGGTTGTGAGCCAAGCTACCACTGTATTTTGCTAAGGAAACCAAGTCAAAATGGTATTTTACTCTAGGTTTCTTAATTGTATAATTTCATGTTCTTTCCTTTCTGTCCTACCTACCTTCAGGTTTCCCAGACTTTTTTCCTTACCCTGTCAGGTCTTCTCTTTTTTTTGATATGATTGTACAAAGAACATTAAGTCAGATCAGTCTTGTCAGTCTTTTAAAAAATAATTTATTTTTTAAAGCATATTGATATATTTTAGATATACATAATGGTAACATGCATCATAGGGAATTTGTACCTGTAATAGATGTATCTTCTTTTTTTCCATCCCTGCTTTGCTCCTCTTCCTCTCATTTATGAAAGCTTTGTTTCCATTTTTTCGTTCTATTCGCCTTTTTTTTCCTTGTCCCTTTTTTCTTTCCCTTTTCTCCTTCCCTTGTTCCCTTTCCCATTTGAACATTTTCTTCCCATTTTTCAATATTTATTACACGTTTTGGTCTTTGTTTAAACTTTTGGTTTCTCACGCCAGAGAAATGATGCAGTGTATAAACATTTGTGTCTGATTTATCTCACTTAAGGGTATGTTCTCAAGGTGCACCCAGTTAGCTAGTAATGTCTCAAACTAATCATTCTTTATGGCAGAGTCGTATTCTTTTCTAGAAAAAAACCCTACATCTTTATTCATCTGTCTGTTGATGGGCATTTGGGCTCTTTCCAAGATTTAGCTATTATAAACTGTGCTGCTATAAAAATGAGTGTGAATATATCACTGATGTGTAATGGTTTTAATAATTCTTTTTTTTTTTTTGGGTGGTATACTGGGGGTAGAACTCAGGCCCTTGTACTTGCAAGACAGATGTGATACTACTCAGATAAATCCCCAACCCAGATGGTTTAATTCTTTTGGGAAGATACAAAGAAAAGGAATAGCTGGTCAAATGGAACCTCTAGTTTTCATTTTGTGGAAAATTTCCGCAATGGAATGCTCCCACTAACAGTGTAGAAGAGTTCTTTTTTTCTTTACAGTCCTGCTTGCATTTGTTACTGATGATTTCTTGGTAATAGTCATTCTTTCTAGAGTTTAATGGAGTCTCAGAGTTGTTTTTAATTCGTATCTCATGAATGACCAGGTATGTTGAACATTTTTCCATGTATTTATTTGCTGTTTCTACTTCTTCCACTGAGGTGTCTATTCATTTCAGATGCCCAGTTTTGGATTGGGCCTTTAAATTTGGAATATTTGATTTTTAAAAAATTTTTATATGGTATGTGTATTAGTCCTTCTGAGGAGCAGCAGGTAAAATTTTTTTTCTCACACTGTTGGTTGTCTCTTCACTCTGTTGGTGGTTTCTTTTGCTGTGTAAAAGCATTTTAACAAGATGAGATCCCAGTTGTAGATATTTTTGGTAATAGTTCCTGTGCAATTGTTTTGTTTAAAAAGTTTTTGCCTATGCCAATGTCTGAGAATCTTATCTATTTTATCTTCCAGCAGATTTACTGTTTACTTCTTCCCTGTTCTATATAATTTTCTCCTTCATTCTAGTATGGGCTTGAGCTGCTCTTCTTTTTCTAGAAGCTTAAGGTTCAACATTAGGGTATTTATTTGACCTTGTTCTATTTTTTTTGTTATGGGAATTTACCACTATAAATTTCTCTTGTAGAATTGCTTTCATTGCATTCATTAGTTTTAGTGTGTTGCTTTGGCATTATTGTTTAATTGTAGAAGCTGTCTAATTTTTTCTTTAATTTCATCTGCTCCCCATTGGTTGTTTAGGAATGTGTTATTTAACTTCCATGTGCTTATGTGGTTCTTGTGGTTTCTTTTGCCATTGTTTTGTAGTTTCTTTGCACTGATAATATGCATGGGCTAATTTCAGTTCCTTTGCTTTATTTAAGCATATTCTGTGCACTAGTATATGATCCCTTTGTGCAGTATATGTCCCATGTGCAGCTGTGTTCTTGTGTTGTGAGGTGAGACATTTACTACACCCATTTGTTCAGATTTTGGCTCAGTTCTGATATTTCTTTGTTGTTTTTTTTGTCTTGTTGATCTGTTTGTGAGAGTGGGGTACTGAAGGTCTCCTATTATAATTACTTTAGTGCTGATTTGATATTTTGTGTCCATTAATACTTGTTTTTTATGGTTGAGTATGCTGGTCTTTGATGTATATTTATTTATGATTGTTACTTTTCCTCTTGGATTGTTCCTTTATAAGTGTAATGACCTTCTTTGTCTCTTTTAATTAGCCTCAGTTGAAATCCTCTTGTTTTTGAATAAATAGCTCCTCCTGTGTTTTTCTCTGGGCTCCTTTCAAACAGGATGTTTTCCATCCTTTGACTTTTAGACTATGAATTTCTTTTTGAATTAAATGTCTTTCTCTCTCTTTCTTTCTTTCTTTCTTTCTTTCCTTCCTTCCTTCCTTCCTTCCTTCCTTCCTTCCTTCCTTTCTCTTTCTCTCTCTCTCTTTCTTTCTTTCTCTCTTGGGCCCCTGTATTTGCAAGGTAGGCACAGTAGCACTGAGCTAAATCTTCAGTGCTTAAATGTATTTCTTATATAAAACCTATTATTAGATCTTCTTTCATTCTGTTCTGTTCTTTTGGTAAATTGAGACCATTTACATTTATGGTTATGACTGATATATTAACTCATCTTTGTAATGTTATTTTCCATTTGTTCCCTTTTTCTTCCTTCTGTTTAATTGATTCTTTTTTGGTGGACTCATTCTGTTGGGGTTCATGTAGTCCTTGTTTCATCTTTCTAGAACATCCTGCAGAACATTTGGAAAGCCTCAAATTTTGCTCAGGCTGGGGATTTAGCTCAGTGGCACCTTGCAAGTGCAAGGTTGTGAGTTCAATCTACGCATCAGGAGAAAAAAAAAGAAACTGCAGAACATTTGGAGTGCTGGTTTGGTTGCCATGTATTGTTCTTGGATTCTTTTTTATGGACATATCTCACTCCTCCATCAATTTTGGAAGATAATTTTCCAGGATACATAATTCTGAGTTGGAAATTCTTTTCTTTTATGGCTTGAAATACTTCGCTCTAGGCTTTCCTTGCCTTGAGAGTTTGTATTAAGTCTGCTGTGATTCTGATGGACTTTCCTTTGTAGGTGATTTGTTGCTTTTCTCTAACAGTTTTTATTTTACATATTTAAAAAAACTGCATTATTTATTTTGTAGCAGTTCCTTCAGAGTGACTCCTGCACCCTTCTAACCTGTCTATTATTTTTATTTATTTATTATTTATTTTTTTGTTTGTTTGTGGTACTGGGGATTGAACTTAGGACTTTACACTTGCCAGGTGGGCTCTGTCCCCCTGAGCTAAATCCCTGGCCTTTTCTAACAGCTTTTAATATTCTGTTCTTGGGTTGAATTTCCGGAATCTTGACTACCATATGCCTTGGTGTAAATTATGTTTGATTGTAGTTAATTAAAGTTGTATATATCTTACTCTTTTGTACGTCAGATTCTTTTTCCCTCTTGCTAAGTTTTCTACTATTCTGTGAAGTTTTTTTATGCCTCGACTCTGATCAATCTTATGTTATTCTTTGAATCATCTAGTAGCTGTTAGATTGATTTTGTGTGTGTGTGTGTGTGTGTGTGTGTGTGTGTGTGTGTGTGGTCCCTTGCTAAATTTAATAAATCTTTCTTTTTATAATTGTTAACTGCAGTCTTGTTTTCTATATCTGTTATTCTGTCCTCACACATCGCGCCCAGCATTGTGGTATATGGTGCTGATTGCTGGTGGGCGTGAGTCACCACACCTGTCATTGTGGTATGTGGTTACTGAGGATTGAAGTCCGGACCTTGTGCTTGGAATGTAGGTGCCGTAACCACTGAGCTAAATCCCTGACACCTCAGTGGAATTTTTAATCTACTGGATATCTGTTTGAATCTTTCACGGATTCCATTTCCTTTCTGTGCTGAACATTTATGGTTTCCATCATTTTCTTAGGCTCCTCTACTTTTTATCTGTATTTGCTCTAGAGTCACTAGATACATCTTTAATTAGGTTCACCATCTCTGTAGTTATCTGGGAAACTATTTGTGATTTGATTTTTTTCTAGAACCTCATTCTTCTGCTTTGTTACCTCCCTTGTTACTGCTTCAGCGTCCGGGTGGGTAAGTTTTGAATTGTTCCACCTCATTATGTCCTTGGTTTTCCTTTGGTTAGCTGGAATTTTTGGCTGCATCTTGCTTAATTGTCACCTCTTTTTCTCTCTTCCTTTCACTCTGTCTCTGTCTGTCTCCTTCCCTCTCGTTCAGTTCCTCAGTTAACGCTTGTAAATTGCTAATGTGAGCAGTTTTATTGGTAGTAGTTAGAACCCTTAGGAAATGACAACTACTTAGAGATGTCAGGTGGAGCTGGCTTTTTAGTTTTTCACATTGCAAGATTCTACCCTTTAAATATATTAGGGATAAGTTGCTGCTTATTGGCCTAGCCCCTTATTCTTTTGGGCTCTAGCCTATAGTATTGTTTATGATCATCAGGCAATCTTATTCTTGTCATACTAGGAAGAACAACTGATTAGAGCAGTTATGTCCCTTTGGCTAAAGCAGTACAATCTGCCATACAGCATTAAACACAGCCTTAAAAATAATGAACTGCAGTATTAATTTTCCACCTTTAACTGCTTGAACTGGATTTGTGATAATAAAACAAAAATCCAAAACCAGAAAATTGTATAGAGTAAATATGCCTTTGGAATGATGATTTGCTGTCAAGGGAGAAAATTTAAAAGTAGTTGGAGGAAAAAATAGAGAAGAAGAGAAAACGATTAAAAGGAAGGCTGGAGGACAAAAGAAAGTTACATAAACATCAGCAAACTAGTGAAGAAGACAGGAAGGAGAGAGAAGGTAGAAATAGAGGAACAGAACAAAATGAAAACAGCAACAAAAAAGTACAAACAGGGCTGGGGATTTAGCTCATGGTTCCAGCAGCTGCCTTGCAAGCCCAGGGTCCCAGGTGTGATTCCCGTAACACATACAACAGTGCCAGGCGTGATGACTCACTCCCATCAGCAGTTAGTACCATGTGCCACAGTGCCAGGTGTGGTGGCTTACATCTGTAATCCCAGCACTGGTGAGGCAGAGACAGGAGGATTGCTGTAAGTTCCAGGCTAGCTTGGGCTACATAATGAGTTCAGGGCCAGCCTGAACCACAAAGTGAGACCCTGTCTCAAAAAACAAAACAAAACAAAACAAAAAAGTAGAAACAGTGCTCACAGTTGCATAAAAACAGAAACAGTCAAGAAGAGAAGAGTTGAAAAGAAAAAAAGGAGATTCACTTCAAGGTGTATTTTTGCTGTCCAGGTAGACAAATTGGTCACACAGACCTAATATTTATGTTGATTAATCCCAACAAGCCAGCTCTAGATTTATGGTGGGCTAATACATAATCCTAGCAAGACTATACCTTTGGTTCTCATGCTCAGGTTAGTCTCTGCCTGTCATGCTGGAACCCGATGTGTTCAGCCTGCACCACTTGTGTGTCTCATCCCTGATTGAACTTTAGCTCCTGAACCTGCTACTGCCTTACACTTGGTTCTGCCCCACCCTGATGGAGGTAACCCACAGCTGCTGTGAATTCTGAGCTCAGCTGCCCTTCTTTAAGATAGCCAATCACCCTCTCCTAGGGGACATCTGTGTCGGAATCACTCATTAGCCACTGCAGTCCCCTGTATCCACTACTCAGATCTACTAGTGGAGGCCTCTTGAGTTGCCAGTAGTCATTGCATGTAAAGGTTTGAGCCACCTTTCCCATGCAGTAAGTCAGGTTCAGGGAGATTTGCTACCTCCTTCTTCCTCATTAAAGTCCCTCTCCTGGCTTTCCCTGCAGGCTTTAATTCTTGCTGCATCCCCTGCTGGGTCCCACTTCTCTCCTTCTCTTCCTCATGTTGTTAATTTCTAGTGTCTAGATACCAGATCCCCGACAGGCTCATTCTGTGCTGTCAGCCTTTTTATGTGCAATATTCATATCAAGAACATTGTTCAGTAATGTCTGTCTACATATATATATATATATATATATATATATATATATATATACACTTTTTTTTTTTTTGAGACAGAGTCTTGCAGTTCAGGCTGGTGTTGAATTCACTGTGTAGCCCAGACCGTCCTTGAACTCAAAGCAGCCCTTGCTTCACCCTCCTAAGTACTGGGATTACAGGCGTGAGCTACCATGCTTGGCTAAAATGTTTTTTCAAGTGTTTTTTGTACATAAATACATTTTTAATTTTGTTTTTAAAATGGAATCTCCTGTTAGTCTTCAACTTACGGGCTTAAATCATCCTCCTACCTCAGCCTGTGAAGTATCCTGGGACTAGAAGCAATTAACACCAACTTCCCAATGTCTTAATGAATTTTTTTATTCTTAATTATCTTGTTTGATATAGTCTGTTACATAGTTCTGCTGCAGATAGACTCTCTCCTTGGTTGTTTTGGAACCTTTACTATTACTACTTATTATGTGTACCTTTCTTTTCTTTTCTTTTCTTTTTTTTTTTTTTTTGAGACAGGGTCATGCTTTGTAGTTCAGGCTGGCCCTGAGCTCAGCCTCAAACTCACATCACAGCAATCCTCCTGCCTCAGCGCTTGGAAGGCAGGGATTATAGGTGTGAGCCACCATGCCCGATACTGTGGTATGTGGTACTGAAGGCTGGTGGGCGTGAGTCTTCACGCCCAGTATTGTATGTGGTTACTGAGGATCGAACCCAGATCCTTGAGCTTGCAAGATAGGCGCCAGAACCACTGAGCTAAATCCCCGGCCCTATGTGTACCTTTATTATTCTTAGGTAGAGTTTGAATCAATGGTGTCAGTCCAAAATGGGTTGGATCCTTAATGGTGTTGTGAGAGATACACAGATTATTTCATGCTCTGTGTGTATTTTTACCAGAATAGTTCCAAGAGAACCCTATAGGGAGAATTTATTTCAAAGCTGTTTAAGTACATATTTAATGGACTTTAAAATACACATTTCTGTACTTTTTTGTGTATATAATATGTTAAAGCATTTGCCAGAAATACATTCTGCTTTATGGAATAATGTTAATAAAAGTATTTTTTACGTGCATGGATGTAAGGGGAGCCTGGATTTTGCATTAGTCTTCAGTCTAATGTGTGAGGCAGTTCAGTTGAGAGTTTTAATTTTCTTTACCTTTGTCTATTAAATTCTACCTTTCAGGATTTGATAATTCTTTAAAGAAGGTAAATGCAGCTTTGGAGTTGGTTAATCAGAGTGCTTTGTACTAAACCATTGTATGTGTGCGCGTATGCGTTTATATGTGCTTGTGTGCTTTTTCGCCGCTCTGGAGCCTGCTTTCTGGTAGACTGGTGTTCTATCACTGAGCCACCAGCTCCAACTATATTGTTTTTCTTTGAAAAACTATTTTTTTGAGACTTAATGCTTTGTGAACCAGTGTCCCAAGACTGTTAGATATTGCTTCATTTTATTTTCTTTAGAATACTGTATAAGTCTCATATTACTACTATTAGTCCTTCAAAGGACCTTTTTCCTTCCTATATTTAAAGTAAGAACATTCTGTGCTTTTATAAGTTAATACTCTGATTTAACAAAAGAATTTCAAGGGTACATTTTGTCAGCATGCATTTTGCAGCTGGATCCTTGCAGTGGATGCATACTTATAAGGAAATGAGCTGAAAAGTCAGGGATCTGTGAGGTGGGGTTCTCAGAGGGCTTTTCCTAAAAGGGCACGCTTTCCTCAGAGGGCACACTTAGGTTTGAGTTTGAAATTGGAAGTTGTATAAGAAAGTAAAACGTGGAACCCTACTTGCTAGTGCTGAATCCTAGGAGCACAGTGATTAGTTTCTCATGATATAATTTCAGAAATAAATTATTGAAAGGACCTCTTTGATCAAGGTATAACTGAAACCCTTCTCATTTTCATAGTTTCTTAATCTAATCAAGCTAGAAGTCGAGGAATACTAATTCATCTTGTTAGCAGTGCAGAGGATTGTAGAAACATATATGACTAATCACAAGTTAAACAGTCTTTTCGATATATATAAAGTTCCTTGGTGGTAAAGAATATGTTTGTGTGTATGTATGTATATATATATATATGCATATATGTATATATATATGTATGTATATATGTATATACATATATGTATATACATATATGTATATACATATGTGTATATATATGTATATATTTTTACACATATATTTTCATACATGTACATAAACCTAGTTTGAGAAGGCCTCAGCGGCGAGGCATTAAGTACAAAAGGGTTTTAGTAAAAGTAACCTACGTTTTATTGATCATTTTCTTATAATGGAGGCTTTGTAATTCATAAGGTAAAATGTTAGTTACAAAAAATGTGACTATATTTGTATGAGTGAGGGAAATTTGTGAAAACTTTTTAGGTTTAACCTAAAACCTGGATGGTATTAAAATAAACAGTGAAGGGCCGGGGAGTTAGCTCAGTGATTCTGGCTCCTGTCTTGCAAGTGCAAGGACCCGGGTTCGATCCCCGGTAACCACATAACAATACTGGATGTGGAGACTCACCCCAGCAGCAACCAGTGCCACATACCACAGTGCCGGGCGTGGTGGCTCACACCTGTAATCCCAGCACTCGGTAGGCAGAGGCAGGAGGATTGTTGTGATGTGAGTTTGAGGCTGAGCTCAGGGCCAGCCTGAACCACAAAGCCGAGACCCTGTCTCAAAAAAACCTTAAAAAAAAAAAAAAAAAAAAAAAAACAGTGAAAAAAATAAATGCTATGATGGTGATACTTTAAAATAAAAGTGTGTATCTAATTTACAGTGTTCATCAATTCTTACATTATTTATAAAACTAAAAATAAGATATAAAACCTAATTTAATTTTTGAAATTTTGTAGTGGGATATTGAAACAACATGCTTTGGCCATGATGCTCCAGAGGTTTTATGAATGACCAGAGAGGTCATGCACTGGAAGTCAGTGTAGCTGTTGTTTTATTGCTATTCAGTTTAAGATGTAGCAACTCCAGTCACTTCATGAGCCTGTCTTCTCATATTAACTTTATTATTGTATATTGTGAAAATAGTGTAAGTGCATCTAAGTTTGTAGGCCTTTTGGTGGCTATAGGGAAAGGTCTTGTCATATTGGCTAAATAATAAAAACAAATTTATAGGGTTTTTTTGGAGGGTGGTGCTAAGAACTGAATCCAGGGCTTCAATGAAACTTAAACACATATTTTACACTGGACCACATTCCCATCCATTCTTCCCATTCTCACCTGTGAACAAGATGCCCAGGAGCAGAAAAAAAGGGTGTTGGTTCATATCTGAACACACAGCGAGACTCTGTCTTACATATTCAAAACCAAAGCAGCAGCGTGCGCACACACACACACACTCACTCTTCATAAATTCTCCAGTGTAGTTCACTTTTCAGCTCAACTTCCAGGAAGGTAAATCTAAAGTGGCCTATATTTTCCCATTTGAAATTATTATAGTCAGATGAAATTCTATGTGGTCCAAAAAGAAAGTGCTGAGTCCTAGCTGCTGTTGTATCTCAGTTAATTTGGACCACTGTTTTGAAGGTTTGTCCTGGGCAAAAAAGAATTTGGAGTCACTTTTGTAAACCCCAGATGGGACTGAATTTTGTTCTGTTTTGTTAGTATACATTTACAGTGCATGAAGTTTACATTTTCATCTTGGGGATAGGTCCATGTACATAACACAGTTTTTTTTTTTTATCTTTATTGGTACATTAAATATACACATCATGATTGCACTCCATAATGGGGATTTGTACCAGTATAAGACACAACTTAATTCTCGTTTTTTTCCCATAGCCCTACCCACCCTACCACCCCCCCATATACCTAAAATTTGTTTCTTTACTTTTTTGTTACAATCTCAACATTTTCCCCCTTCACCCTGTTTTACATTGAGCATTTTCTATTTCACAATATATAACATACATAACACAGTTTTTAATCCACTAACCCCTTCTGACCCTACTCCCTCTCTCCCTGTAAATGCCTTTTCCCACTTTCATTCATACTGTTATTCTTCTTAGCTCATGTTTATGACATAAAATGTTTGCATTCATTGTACATATTTTCTCTACACACAGCACATCTTAAATCTTACTTCCCCTGGTCTTTCTCTGTCTCCCTTCCCCTTCAGTTTCTTGGACACCTTGCCATTTGCAGATCTTCTAGTTTCCTTCCATCCATCCTTTATTTAGCTCTTTCTTTGTACTCTGACTCACTCAAACGAGAGGCATCATATGGTATTTAAGCTTGGGTGGCTGGTTTATTTCACTCAAAAGTATATTTTTCAGGTACATCCATTTTCCCACAGATGTCTCAAATTTTATCCTTTTTAGCTGAGTAATACTCCATTTTGTACAACTGCCATACTTTCTTTTTTCATTCAACTGTTGGTGAGCACACAGGCTACTTCCAGTACAGTATTTAGCTATTATGAAACATGCTGCTATAAACATTGGTGTACATGTATTGCTGTAACAGGATGTCTTTAGCTGTTTTGGGAAGATACCTAAAAGGGGATTGACAAGGTCAAATGGGATTTCTAGTTTCAGTTCGTCTAGAAATCTCCGTACTGATTTTCATAGTGGCTGTACTGGTTTATGTTTCCACTAATAATATAGGAGCACCCCACTCCCCCCCACACACCTCACCAGCATTTGTTATTCTTTGACGTTTTTCTTTGTCTTTTTTTCTTGAACTCAGGAACTTGTACTTGCCAGGCAGGCGCTGACCTACTGAATGACAGTTCTTTGACTTCTTGATGATGCAATCTTAGCATTGCTTTAATTTGCATATCTCTAATGGCCAGAGGTGTTGGAAGGTTTTTTTTCATGTTTGTTGGCTACTGTTCATTTTCTGAGAAGTGTCTGTTCATTTCAGTTGCCTATTTATGGATTGAGTCTTTTGGGAGAGCTAAGTTTTAATTCTTTATATATTCTAGATGTTATTACTCTGTGGGAGAAATAGGTGGCAGACTTTTTTCTCATTTTATCTGTTGTCTCTTCACTGTACTATTTATTTTCCTTGCTGTGCAGAAACTTACCGATTTGTTAAAGTCTTACTAGTTGATTCTTGCTGTTATTTCCTGTGCAGTAGGAGTTCTGTTCAGAAAGTCCTTGCCTATGCCTGTGACTTCAGGTGTTTTACCTATTTTATCTCTCAAGTAGACTAGGTGTTTTTGTTTTAATGTTTAGATCTTTGATCCATTTTGATTTTGATTCAGTACATAATGGCAGATATTAGTCTAGCTCCAATCATCGGTGGATAGATAGCCAATTTTCCTAGTGCTGTTTATTAAGTAGGCCGTCTTTCTTCCAATGTAAGTTTTTGGTCGCTTTCTCAAGATCATATCACTGAATGTGTGTGGGGATGTCTCGGCATTCTTTTTTGATCCATGTGTCTGTTTGTATGTCAGTAGTGTGCTGTTACTATTATTATTTGTCATCACTGTTGCTTTATAATATAACTTGGAAATGTATTGGGATGGCTCCTGGTCTGTTCTTGTTGCCCAAAATTGCTTTTGCTATTCTGGGTCTTTTCTTTTTAACATATGAATTTTAAGATTGTTTTCGTTTGCGAGACAGGTGCTGGAACCAGTGAGTTAAATCCTTGGCCCACATTTTTTTGTTGTTTAAAGGGCCTGGGCATGTAGTACAGGCTGATCTTGAATTCACAGCGTAGCCCAGACTGGCCTAAAACTCATGTCAGTCCTTCTGCCTCCGCTTCCCAAGTGGTAGGATTACAGGCGTGTGCCACCATGCCTGGTCGTGTTGGTGTTTGATTGGAATTGCATCAACCTATGTATCATTTTGGGGAGTGTGGCCATTTTGACAGTACTGGTTGGGTCTGTCAAGCAGAGGTAGCATCTTTCTGTTTTCTGATACCTCATTTTTCAGAGTACAGTAGTTTTCATGTACAGGTCTTTGAGTTCATTGGTTAGGTTAATTTATAAATATTTACTTTTTCTTGATATTCTGATTAATGCATTGTTTTCATAATTTCTTTCTCATTGAGTTCATTGTTGATGTACACTAGTAGTGTTGATTTTGTATCCTGCTTGATGCCTTGCTGAAATTGATAATTCTAAGAGTTTTTTTTCCCTTGTGGAATTCTTTGGGCCTTCTATGTAGAGTTTCATATCATAATTTGAGTTCTTTTCCCATTTCATTTTCTTACTAATTGCTGTGGCTAATGTTTCAAGTGCTATGTTGAATAGAAGCGGTGACCAGTAGTAGACATCCTTGTGTTGTTCCTGATTTTAATGGGCATACTTTAACTTTTTACCCATTTAATATGATGTTGGCTCTTGCTTTACTATAAATAGATTTTATCATACTTAATATTGTCCTTCTATACCTAGTTTCTTCAGGATATTTATTATAAAGAAGTGTTAGATTTTGTTGAAAGCCTTTTTTACATCTGTTGATATGATCAGGTGGTTTTTTTTGCTTCTCTTCATACGGTTATTACATTTATTGATTTACATACGTTGAACCATCCTTGCAACTCTGAGATGAAACCTATTTGATTATGATGTATGATCTTTTTGATGATGGGTTGCATTCTGTTTCCTAGTATCCTGCTGAATGTTTTTGCATCTATGTTTATTAAGAAGATTGTCCTGTAGTTTTCTTTTTTAGTTGGGTCTTTTTGGGACTAGAGTGTTTCTGGTTTCCAGAAATGAGTTTGGAAATAATCCTTGCCTTTCAGTTTCATTGAAGAGCTGAAGAGAATTGTTGATATAATGTCATTAAAGGTTTTGTAGAATTCAGCAGTGAATCCATCACATCTTGGACATTTTTGATAGGCTTATTATTGCCTAAGTCCATTACTTCCTGGGTTCTTCAGTATTTTTGTGTGTTTTCTTGGGTTAGCTTTGGTAATTTTTATGAGTCTAGCAATTTGTAGATTTCTTCAAGATTTTCCAGTTTGTTAATAAAATTTTTCATAGTAGTTACTATCTTCTGGATTTTGATATCTTGTGATAGTACCTTTTCCTTTCTAATTGCATCAATATCTTTTCTCTCTTTTATTTAGTTTGGCTAGTGGTTTATCTGTTTTGTTCATTTTTTTCAAAGAATGAACATTTTGATTTGTTATTCTTTATATTTTTAAAAATCTGTCTCATTAATTTCCATTCCAGTCTTTATGATCCTTAATTTCAGTTTGGGCTTAGATTGTTGTTTTTTAAGTATCTTGAAGTTCCTCATTAGGAGCTGGCTTTGTTTTCCTAATGTGAGCATTGATTGCAGTGAACTTCCCTCTTAGGAATGACTTCATTATGTCCCATATCTACCTCTGTGTTGTACAGGTATTATCATTAACTTCTGGAAATTGTTTAATTTCTTTCTTGATTTCTTTTGTGACCCATTGGGTTTTCAGAAGTATTAAGTTTCTAAGTGCTGCTAAATTTTTATGGTTGATTTCTGTTTTATATAGTGGTCTTATAGTAAGTATGGGGGTGATTTTGATTCTTTTATATTTGTTTAAGTGGGTTTTATGAATTAGTATGTGATTTTGGAGAAAGTTTCATGTGCTGCAGGGAATGTATACTCTGGTGTAGCAAGATAAGAGTGCTATGTAGATTTTGAAGTCCAGGTGTTCAAGGATGTGGTTCAGCTGATATTTTTACTTTTGATTAGCTGATCCTATCTCTGTAAAAGCGGGTAAGTGGGTATTAAGATTACTTACTACGATTGTGTTAGTACTTATTTGATTTTTTATGTTCAACATATAATTTGCTTTATGAAGATAAGTGCTTCATTATGTTTACAAATGTTGGGCCGGGATGTAACTCAGTGGTTCCGGCGCCTGTCTTGCAAGTGCAAGGACCCGGGTTCAATCCCGGCTTCAATCCCCGGTAACCACATAACAATACTGGGTGTGCAGAATCACCCCAGCAGCAATCACTACCACATACCACAGTGCCGGGCATGGTGGCTCACGCCTGTAATCCCAGCACTCGGAAGGCAGAGGCAGGAGGATTGCTGTGATGTGAGTTTGAGGCTGAGCTCAGGGCCAGCCTGAACCACAAAGCGAGACCCTGTCTCAAAAAATAAAAAAATTTACAAATGTTATCTATTCTTGTTGGATTATTCCATAACTATTATGTAGTGCTATTCTTTCTTCTGATCAGTTTTGGGTTAAAGTTTACATTGTCGGAGATTAAAATTACTACTCCTGCTTGTTTTTGGTATCTACATGAAATATTATTTTCCATCTTTTGATTTAATTGATTAATGACTTAATGATTTGTTTTGTTTAGGTTTTTGACATAGGATCTCACTGTGTAGTTCAGGTTGGCCTTGACCTCACTTTGTAGCCTAGTTTGTCTTAGACTTGTGGTGATCTTCTGCCTCTGCCTCTTGAGTGCTGGGATTACACCATGCCCATCTTCCATCTTTTGATTTTTTTTGTCTGTGCCTATCTTCCTATCTTTTTGGATTAGGTGAGTTTCTTGAATGTAACAGACACTTGGATTCTATCTTTTGATTCAGTCTGCCAGGGTGTTTTGACATCTTCCTGCAGCATGATCCACCAGTGGTGCAGACATGACATTGAGTTGTATGGCTGGAATCACTGGTGGTATATACATGACTGTCTCATTGGGCAACTTGTACTGCTGGTTTTACAAGTGGATCTAATTGTTGCCACCTGCCTGGCAAGTGCAAGGTCCTAAGTTCAATCCCCTCCACAAAAAACAAAACAAAACAAATCCAAATCAGTCTAATCACATTTATTGGTCTTTTTACTGATAAAATTAATAAAAAATCTATAAATGGACTAAATTTGGATAATTACATCTAAACATAAATATTAGTACTATTCATACCAATTAAAATTGTTACAGTAATCAATTTATTTCATTAAATTTATGTTTATGAATTTCTTTGAAACAGTTTATACATAAAGGCAACTAATTTATGCAGTGCACAAAATGTAATAATATTTTTGGCTGTTTTGTTGCTTCTGTGTCCCAGTGTTTGGCTTACAAGGGTGAGCCACCATGTGCGGCATTATGGTATGTGGTTACTGCGGATCCAACTCTCTCAGGACTTGAGACTTGACTCTTGCAGGCAGATGCTGAAACCACTGAGCTAGTAAATCTTGGCTCTTTTAGATAATTTTTGACAATATTTTTTCCATTGCTTGCGTGGATTTCTTGCTAACCTTAAATAAGTTGTTATAAAGTGAATTTTTTTGAGTAATTTGCACTCTGGCATTTCTTCACAGGTTAATACTTTATTAGTAGCTTTCTACACTTAAACATGGAAATCTTACAAGTATCCCATTGCTGGTGCATATAATATGCCTTTACAACTGCTGTACCACCATTAGCCCTATTGCAATTCTTTTGTACTAATATAATGTTTTCCTTGAGGAACTGTAATACGATGATAAATGGTGCTAAATCAGTGCCCTTCTTTGCGTTGCTGCACCACTGGTATTCAAGCTGCCCGATGGGACAGTCAGTTCATATCAGATCCACATGGATGGGAGACATCTGTTAATTGGAGAGTTGTGACCATTCACTTGGAGAGATGTTACTGACAGGTGCTAATTAATTACTATATTGGGCTCTTTCTCTCTTGTTGACTCCTTTGATTTTCTTATCTTGCTTTTGTTTTTGTTTTTTTTTTTTGTTTTTTTTTTGAGACAGGGTCT
This sequence comes from Petromus typicus, assembly GCA_004026965.1. NCBI lineage: Eukaryota > Metazoa > Chordata > Mammalia > Rodentia > Petromuridae > Petromus > Petromus typicus. The sequence goes on from PVIR01008280.1 coordinate 23,427, forward strand.
CGCTTTGTAGTTCAGGCTGTCCCTGAGCTCAGCCTCAAACTCATATCACAGCAATCCTCTTACCTCTGCCTCCTGAGTGCTGGGATTACAGGCGTGAGCCACCACGCCTGGCACTGTGGTATGTGGTACTGATTGCTGCTGGGCGTGAGTCTCCACACCCAGTATTGTATGTGCTTACTGGAGGATCTAACTCTGGCCCTTGCAGTTGCAAGCCAGGTGCCAGAACCACTGAGCTAAATCCCCAGCCCTAGGAAGTATGTCTTTAGGGAAAAGCCTAACTAAAGGAACCTTTTAATGAAAGGAACAAATTCCTGAGCTTTTATCTAGATGTTCTTCAAAATTCTTTGATTGAGCTGGTGGTACAGGTGCTGGCTGAGCACTTCCTGGCCTGCGTGAAGCCCTAGGTCTGAATCTCAGCACTACTCAACAAACAAAGAAAAAGAGAAGGAGAAGAAAATAAGACAAACAAAAACCTTTGAATACCTGCTTAACTCATCTCTGTGCTTGATAAAATGTTTGCTTCCATCTTCTCCAGCATGAGCTGTTATCTTCCTGCTTCTGACCTCTGCCACTGCCTACCACTGAGTGTTCACATGCACAGAGGCCAGTTCTCCAGTGGCTTCTCCTATGGTAGAAGTTACCTTCACCCATCTTATTAATGCCATTGCTACTCCCTGAGCTGTTTGTGTACCATCTTGTTCTTTTATCAGTCCTGACCAACCAGTTACCATAGTTCACGGTCTCTTCACCATCAGCTGTGAAGGCTAAGCAGTACCAGGTTCCTTGCCATTTCTTTTCAGTTTTTAGAAACAGCCTCGATTTGTGTGCTAACTCCAGGCTTAGTTAGGCTTTCTGTATCCATTGCCACTATCGTGTGAAGTAGGTCACATTATTTCTTTTTCATTATGAATTAGGCCCAGACAGTTTAATTGATGTGCTATCTAAACACATGGAATTGTTGGGTCAAGGATTGGAGACTAAACAACTTTTAAAAACTACTGTGCCTGGAAGATAGAGAGGGAACTTCCCATTTCATATTCAACTACTCATTTTGGGGGGAAAGTTAAGCTAACCATATGGGAACATTTTTGGTCCTGTGAACCAGTCGCGCTGTTTCATGCTTCTAAACCTTTGCCTTCGCTTGTTTCCTTCAGCTTTGCTTTCTCTACTCCTGTCTGTCTGGTTGGCAAACTCTTTTCAGGTTCATTTTAAGAGAGCATTACTATGTGGCCTTCTTCACTACCGCCATCACCATCTGCAGGGAACTACTGTGCATGTCGGTGGGTTAAGATGATTATTTTCTGTTCCTGTGTAGGATGTGATTCCCTTGAGGGAAGACATGTTAATCTTTGCCGTTTTGTTAGTCTTCATTGTAATTTGGAGCTAATAATGATATCCTGTCTTTATGATAAGATACATGCCATAATTTATTCCCATTCTGAAGGAAATTCTAACTGTGGAATTAGTCTTACAAAATCAGTTTTATCTGACTTATTTGTGCATATATTTAGGCTAAACACTTGTTGAAAGCCCATATACATGAGGCACTGTGGCAGGTGGTTAAGACAGAAGGAAGCACCTCAAGGGGAAGAGCAGAATGATTTGAATAAAGCCAACATTTTCCTAAAGGTACAGTCAGGAGCAAGATACATTCATCAGTGAGCGGGGATTGTGAGAAGTTTCTATAGTAGTGCCTGGCTCTCAGGGAAGGGTTGTGATGCTGGTCTAGCATAGTGCTTGCCCTTGGTAGCAAGCCAGTTACTATCTGTTTAATTAAGTGAAGGAACGATGTGCTAGTTTTTGAAGTAATAAAAAATACAAAATTAGATATTAGGATATAATGCTTTTTCTTTTATACTGACAAACATAAATTTGTAATCTTTGAGATAAAATTGGGAAAACCAAACTATTTCATAGTAACCTGCAGAAATTCTTTCTTTAAGCAGGCGTGTTGAAGTCAACACAAAAATAGATGGCCATTATTTGTTTGAGTAGCTCCATGTGTGATAAATTCTTCGTGTTATAATTTTTTAAAACTTACTAAAACTCCCCCTGTTCTGTACTTTGTTTTGTGTTAATGAAATATCCCTCAAAATGGGATCCTTAAGATAGCTAATATGTTTGTGAACAGTGCTTTTCCTCCTTTATATGTTCATTTTATTGTATTATCCTCTCCTTTTAATGTAATTCGCCCTTATCCCTTATCCTCCACACCTCTTTTGTTTTTGCAGTATCTCTTGCTCCTCCTCCTCCCTCCATCCTACAGGTAACTCCTCAGTTACCTTTAATGGGATTTGTGGCCAGAGTCCAAGAAAATAGTAAGTTTATGTCTTCTTTATGCTGTAGATCAGATTATAGGCATAAAATGTCATTGATGTATGGTTGACTAGAGTCATTCAGTTGCTAATATTTCAAATATTTGAATAGTATGAGTAAGTCACTATATGAATGACTGAGGATGATAAAATAAGATGTAATTTTCTATTTTCAAATAGCTTTAAATCTGTTAGTAGGTGGGATTGTAGCTCAGTGTAGAGATATAGTAGTGTGCACGAGTTTGATTCCCAGCCCTAAAGACAAGTAAAAAATAACAACAAAAAAATAGGAAAGCCTAGTTGTAAATATGAATTGAAATGCATATATAAGAGAATAAAGTCACATTTCTGTGATTACCAGGCAGCCCTTCTTTACGGGCTGCCCAGACCTGGCTGGTCCACTTAGGAAATTGTCCTGTCCTGGGGGTAATGTGGGTGCCGGATGGTCTTCCAGTCCTATGATTTCATGCATTAAAAAATACATGCTGTGTGTTGAACCATGTGGAAGTAGACAGCTGATTTTTCAGAGTGCCCTAACTTCTGGAGAAGTGTTAACGAAGATCAGGAGACATATGTACAGATCAGGAGTCCTATATCAATGTGTAGTGAGGACTTGAATTCACAGAAGCAAGGAGACATAGTTTACGTGATAGGTGAATTTTCTTCTTGTGACTAGTTACAGTCACAGTTGTCAGGGTGCACAGTGAGTGTGGAGTCTGAACAAGGGGTTACAGTTGACCTTCAGCAACACAGGTGTGAACTGCAGCCATGAACTCCACCATTTTTACAACTTGACAGTTTGCCCTGAGTGTCACTTAATAGCATGTTTGCTACATACTATCTTGAACATTGCTCAGGCAGGTGTCATTTCAACCAGTTGATTCTTATGTTGAATAAATTTGATAAAACTGTCATTTAATATCTCCTGTTATAAAAATAATGAAAAACAGTTGTAATGTTTCATTGTCTTATATTTAAATAATTGGACTGGTAACTAGTTAAAAAACTCACAACTCTGTAGCCCAGAAGTACTTTTAGAAAATTTTAAAAGTTAGTTATATCATGAATACACAGAGTATGTGCAGGTAATAGCTTCATTTTAGTCATACAGTTATAAAATATACATAAACCTGTTACAGAGAATTAAAATTTATCAAAAGTGCCAGTAGAACACTCATGGACCACATATAAAACCATGTGCACTTGAGAGAACTGTAAACAAGCATAGAGATGCACAGCAAATCCTGACTGTATGACATTAACCTGTGATACTGTCTTACCTGTAAGAGTTTCCTAATTGCCTCCTGATGCTCCTGTGAGCTGAAGTGTTTTGAAGTGTCTGCTTAATATGTTGTATTGGGCTAATCATCTTTGTGTGAATACTTCAGCTCTTCGATTAATTATATATTGCAGTAAAATGTGATTTCTCATAGCTTCCAAGGAGTTTTCATTGTCTATGATTTATAGAATGAGTTCTAATAAAAAGATGGTAAATATATGAAATTTCTTCAGAAATTTGTTACAGTTAAAATACTGCCATTAATCACCCTAAAAAAAACTCCCTTTGTGTTGGACACACTTATCCCATTGTTCTTGCCTCTTTCTGAAGCAGGGCTGGAAGTCCTTTTTCACGAGGGTCTTTATTGGTGTAGCTCCTCAACATCCGGAATTAATTCAGAATTTTTGCCTTGACTGTAGGTGAGAACCACAAGTCCTCCATTGCCAGAGTTAGGAGATGCTAAGGACACACTGTATAGTTATTACAAGCTCCCTTTCCTTAGGGGGTAACTCGACAGTAGCATTCACTGTATTTTTGATTTTACATTGTAAAGACACAGAACTGCTTCAGAAAATGGCAAGAATGATGGAATAAATATATTCTGAGAAGTATTTTGAGACTAATTAGTGGCAATGTGTGTTTTATTGTCATAAACTTAAAATTTAATCGTTCTTATATTGTGATCACACCACATACACAGAGCATATATTGACTTAAGATTAGGTTTCCTGTCAATAGCGAGTTATTTACTAGTAGTTAAATTTTGGAAACAGAATTTCACTGTGAGGATTTGACTGCTGTGAAGCCATGTTAAAGATTAGCTGTGCCTTAATTTAAGATTTAATGTCATCAGGCCAAAGTAGCCCAACATACGCATCTCATAACAAGACAGCTAAGCACTGCTGGGATAGAAGCAGTTGCATTGTATCTTTGGGGGTTCTCTGGGGGAATTGGCATTACCCAGAGTAGGAGCTGAGCTCTGTGACAGTAGATACTCTGCTGTTTTGCTGACTTTCTCCATCACTAGGAAAGTAAGTGATGCATTGCACACATTTTTAAAAAAGAGAAATATGTGTTTGTATTTTCACTGGTTAAAATCCCAGTCTCACTGTCCTGAGGACTCAGTGTTTCTTTTGGGTACCCTTGCATTTCTTTGTACTGATTTCTAAAAACAGTTTGTTTTACTCTCTTCTGTTTACTGAAATGTACCCTATGAATCCTTGTAATGTTTATCATGCTGTCTGTTTAAAGCTTTAAGTTTAAGAGCTGCTCTCATATACAGTCAGTATTTTTTGTTTGTTTAAGTTATGCTGTTGGATCCACTGTCCATTGGCCTGTGTGTGGCCCCCACAGGTGTAGGGATAAAACGCCTCATCAGCGGAGTCCGGCCAGCCCAGCACGGCCGCGCTGTGACTGCCAGGCACAGGGTGTAACTGCTCCTGCTCTTTTAAACAATCTGCTCTGTGTCCACACACTAGGCCGAGTAGACAAGAGTTCAATCCAGGTACCAAAACGGAAACACCTTGCAGTGTTGGTTGCATTTTACATACCCACGTAAGAGGGAAAGTTGAAGTCTGTATAGGAAAGTAGAATTTTGTCTCATCTTAAAGTCCACTTTAATCACATCGATAAATGAAGACAGTCACTTGAATGATACGTTTAATAATTTAGCTGCTCCTGCATGCATCCATCATCACTCACCTAGAACACAGAAGTTTTGAGCAGCTTCTGGAGTAAACAGTCCATCAGATAGACAAAAATGTCTTCATAAAGATAAAAGGTGATTTTCTTTACAAAAATCTGGATTTACCGTTGAATAAGATTATGAAGCAAAATGATATTAGCTTTCACCAGTCATTAATGAAAGTTACAATCTCTACATCATGAACCAGCCCCTAAGTGCTGTTTGAATGTAGTGTTACAGTGTCCCTGGGTACCAGTTCAAGACTTAGAATTTTGTGTCCTAAGTCATTGACTGTAAAACATTCTTTATTTTGAAAAGCTAATTGTTAATTCAGTTACCTAATCACAGTTGATTGTTTTTGAGGAACCCAGTCATGCATGCCAGCGAGTACATCTAACATTGAGTTACACCCCAGCCCACAAATCATGTTGAACATCTTTTTCTATAGTCATGCACATCTCTCACATACAAAAAGTACAAAAACTGTCTGTGTGTTGGCACATGCCCACATTCCCACTACCTGGAAGACTGAGGCCCAAAGAGTGTGAACTTGAGGCCATTCTGCAGTACATAGTTCAAGGCCAGCCTGGAGTAATAATGAGACCTGTCTTTAAAAAAAAAGTATAAAGCCCATTTTGAGGTGTACTGTGTGGCTGATTTAACAGTCATAGCAGGATTTATATATTCAGATGTATTTTATCACCTTCAAAACATTCGCTTTGGGAAGGTGTGTCTTTCAGAATTATGTTCAAAGATTTCCAAGTATGTTATTGTTTTTATTCTTAGTAGAGTATACTAGGGATTGAACCTAGGCCTTTCTACTGAGCTATATCACCACGCTTTTAAACACTGAGATTTCATCTCACTCCACAAAGAATGGCTGCTGTCTCAGAATTCACCAGTAACAAATGTTCGCGAGGCTGCGGAGAAAAAGGAACCCTTCTCCTACTGTTGGTAGGAGTGTAGACTTGTACAACCTCTGTGGAGATAAGTGTGGAAATTCCTCATAAAACTAGGTTTAGAGATCCCATTTGACCCTGATATTCCTCTGCTAGGTATATACACAAAAGAATTGAAAGATTCATATCACAGTGACATATGTGCACCCATGTTTATAGCAGCTCAGTTTGTGATAGCTAAATTTTGGAAACAACCAAAATGTCTATCAACTGGAGACTGGATAAAGAAGATGTGGTTTTTTTTGTAGAATGGAGCGTTACTCTGCCATAAAAAATGATAAGATTGAGACATTCATACTCAACTGATGTACCTTCAGGGTGTCTTCATAAGTGAAATAAATAGGTCACAGATGTGTAAATATCATATCTTTTCTCTGGTGTGGAAAAATGAAGATGTAAATGAGTTGTAGTATATATAGTTGATATTGTGAAATAGAAAATATTTAAAAGGAAATGGGTGTAGGGTTAAATAGAGTGGAAAAAATGTGATGGTAAAGGAAAAGCCTATGTATATAGGGGGTAGGGGGTGATGGGGTGGGTAGGGGAATGGGAAAAAATGAGAATCAAATCGTGTCATATCATATACTGGTACAAATTCTTAGTGCTAAAAGTGACTTTGACGTGTATATGTAATGTACCCAATAAATATTTGAATTAAAAAATTTTTTTAGGGCAGAGATTTGGCTCAGTGGTTCCTGTGCCTGGCTTGCAAGCGCAAGGCCCCAAGTTTGATCCCCGGTTACCACACACCACAATGCTGGGCGTGGTGGCTCACACCTATAATCCCAGAACTCGGGAGGTAGAGGCAGGAGAATTGCTGTGAGTTCTAGGCTCGCCTGGGCTACATAGTGAGCTCAGGGCCAGCCTGAACTACAAAAGCAAGAGCATGTCTCAAAAAAAAAAAAAAAGTTTTATTTTGAGACAGTCTCACTAAGTTGTTGTGGGCTTGAACTTGTGAGTCTCCTGCTTCAGCCTCCCAGAGGTCTGGGATTAGAGGCGTGTGCCCCCATATTTTATTCCCCTATATTTATGCATGTTATTTTAAAGATAGTCTGTGGTGCCAGATACTTATTCTCCATTACAGTTAAGGTTTGGAAGACGTATGGGATTGTTGGGAACCAGCTGTACTGTACCATTAATACTGCGCTAAGGAACTCGGTTACGATCCTCTTGTAAAACTTCTTTCTCCTCGGAACTTCCAGTCCTCTTTGGAATCCGTCCTGCTATGAGTCACTTCCTCCCCACTCCTCTGCACGTCCTCATATGTTTCTGTTGAACATAGGACAGTTCTTTGAAAGTTGTCTGCTTTCTTACCTTTGTACGTTTTCTTTCTTTATATCTGATGTGAAATGTTCCTCCATGACACACTCCCACCTACCTGTTAGCTCCTGCTCATCCTTCAGGTCTCAGGAAGCCTCTCTGGTCTTTGTTGCCTGTTCTCATGATCTCCTAGAGCTCTATTACCCTTAGTCCTACATGAAAGTTTGGTTCTCCATCTCTCCATCACTTTCCACTACTTCTTTTTCAGTGCTCAGCACAGTGCCTAGGACAATAGTCTCAGCCGGTGATTCTGTGACTGACTTGGTGTTGCTAAGTTTACTGTGGCCCACGGTAATGTAGCCTATCTGTGTTGTTGATAAATATTTGTAACCTGTAGTGATCCCATTCATCTTGAGAGCGGCACATACATGTGTTACATGCCTTTCCCTTACCCCTTCTTCACCTTACCTTCTTATCTTCATGGACTCTGAGCTTGTTTTACACCATCTTTCTCTTTTTCTCTTAACTTAATATTTTGGGTTTCCCATATAAGAGAAACCATATGGTATTTAACTTTCTTGTGTGGTATAGGTGGTATATTCACTTAGCATATGGTCTCGGAAGTGTAGTTCTAAAGATAATTGGAAAGCCTATTTCTACAGTGAGTACAATTAAAAACACTCCTAAGGTAGATTAAATTAAAAAGAAAAGTGCAAGCTGAGTAGTTGTAATATTTTATGTAAAAAGATTACCTTTGGTAGTCTTATTAAACTAAGGCAGTTACAAGACAAAAATGATCAATGATAGCATCTTCGAATAATTTTGTATTATAATTTCTCAAATTTACTGTTCTGAAGTTTTCCTTGGGTTTTTGTAGTTAAGACAGTCTTTTCAAATGCAAATAGGATTATATGTAATTTGTTGTAACGTTTATATCAAAATCATGCATATAGCCAGTGTAGTGGTACATGTTTTAAATTCCAATTAGTCAGGGGACTGAGAAAGGAGAAGTGCAAGCTTGAGGCTAGCCTGGTTGAGTTAGTGAGACCTTTCCTCAAAAAAAGCAGGCTAGGGGCTGGGGATGTATCTTGATATTTAGGGCACTTGCCTAACATGATTAAGGATCTGAGTTCAATCCCTGGTTCCTCCTTCCCATAACATCACATTTGTTTATCTTTTGATAAATTATAGAAGGGCTGAGTGTAGTGGCATGTTCCTGTAATCCCAGCTATTTGGAGGCTGAGGCAGAACTGCAAGTGTGAGGCCGGCATGGGTGACTTAGTGAGACCTGGTTTCAAAATTAAAAAAAAAAAAAAAGCTAGAGATATAGTCATACATGCTTGCCTGGCTCATGTGAGGTCCTGGATTTAATCCGCAGTATTGCAAACCAGCACCCCCGCCACAAATGCTAGGGCCAAAGGAAGAATACTAAAACAGGATAGAGTTGGTGGTAATGTGGAATGGGTGATCTTTAAAGTCTATTTTATTTAGTCAACCAACTTAGATAAAGAACACACAGGGCTGTACATAGAGTGTCATGGACAAACTTTGGCAAGAACAATGCTTGTCATTAAACCTGGGCACTGACTTGTGTGCAAGCATTTGAAAAGCTTTGCCTGTTCTGAGTTAAGTCATCATTTAGATGTTTAGTTTGTAGATGCCTGAGTTGTCAGAGCTGATCTTGACAGGAAACATTGCAGGCATCTTAACTTCCTCTGAGAGTACATTGAACAGTTAGCCTGAAGATATTCTAAATCCTAAATGAGTTGAAATTCTATAAACAAAACATCTTTATGGAAGTTACCCAAAGTTATGATTTTTCCTCCCCAGATTGGTAAGGTACTATTTTTTAAAAAGTAGCAGATTATTAAGATCCCTTGGACTTATTTTCTTATATATGTCCATATTATTATTTCTGACAACTTCTCCTTAAATGTGGTATAAAGCTGAACTGTATGATACTGATTTATTTGAAAAGATTGTATTAATATAAAAAGGCTTAAGAGGCCCAGTTGATAGTAATTATTTTGATCAAACTTTATTCAGCACCTGTCAGCCTAACCCAGGGGAGAGAGGGGGCCATCCTTGGAAGTCTGGAACATGTCGGTGAGATAAGAGTTCTTACCAACTCTTTTTTGCAAGATGATTATTTTCAAACTTAGGCTTATATTTCCCGAATCTAGAAATTAAACCAGGCAGTGCTGAATTGTGCATAACACGCAGTTTTGTTGTCAGCATGGTATCTCCTTAGTTTCAGACACACCACCTCCACCACCACCCGCAGAAGAACCAGTCTTTGACGAGTCCCCACCGCCTCCCCCGCCTCCGGAAGATTATGAAGAGGAGGAAGCAGCTGTGGTTGAGTACAGTGACCCGTATGCTGAAGAGGACCCGCCCTGGGCACCAAGGTCTTACTTGGAAAAGGGTAAGTTTTCGGAGCTCTCCAGAGGATGGATGGAACGCAGTCTATTTTGAACTCAGTTTTACTTAGTTTTTACCAAGAAGTAAAGTTTCATTTGTATTATCAGTTCAATTTTAGTGATTTGGTGTACAATGTTTATGATTTTTGAAAGTCATGCTAGTAAAATTTTATAAATAATTTTTAAATTGATAATTATCTATTGTTCTGTTGAGCAGTTGCTCACAGAGACAGATTTTCTATTTCCTCCAGAATATATCCAGAAGCAGATGATTTTTCTGAATTATTTGGTACTCCTACTCCCTTGCCGTAGAGCTGTATTTTGTGTTATCTTGTATCAGGCATTTTAATGTACGTCTCTTCGGAGGAAACTTGGAGAATAGGACAGAACAGGTTCCTCAGTTCCTCAGTCTCAGGAGTGTAGAGGCTCTGTCTCAGTGGAAAGGCTGTCTGGGTACCTTAGGAGCCCGTGATGTTAGCTGACTGGTCAACTCGAGAAGAGTGTGTGTGTGATCTGGAAGGAAATTTTCTGGGAAAGAAAGCAGAGTACAAATGCATTTCATCTCAAAATTAGCTGCATAGTAATAGTCTCTGTGAACTTTTATTAAGAAATAGTGGACTCTGCTTTGGGCTAACATAGAGCAACAGTAATGAGCTTTACTCTTTCTTTTAAATACACAGAATAATGCTTTTTAGATACTAACTAGTAGATAGTGACTGACTCTGATTCCAGAGAGAAGAGAATCAAAGACTTACATTGTATAACTTTTATTAATGCCACATATGGTCAAGAAGGGTAAAATCATAAACATAAGATAAGTGGTATATATATTTCAAGAAAGGGAAAGAAAAAGTCAAGCAGAATTTCTGAAGATTAAATATACACTCTCTGTCCAGGCTAGGTGTCTCATACCTTTAATTTCAGCACTCTGAGATACAGAAAGTCACAAGTTTGAGCCCAGCCTGAGCAACCAAGTGATTTAGCAAGATCCTGTCTGAAAAATAATCAAAGATGTGCAAATTTTAAATGTGCACATTTAAAAATGTGCAAAGACCCTGGGTACAGTCTCTGATACTGCAAAAACACAACCAAATAAAACAATCCCAGTGATGCTGTAGAACAAAGGGTCAGCAACACGCACATTATGTGACAATAGAGAATCTCCAAAATGAGGCCGAGTCAGATGAAAAACCACCAAATAAAAATTATTATATTAACATTCAGGATGAGATCACAGAATTTAAATACATGTAGTTGAGTCCCTAGGAGAGATGAAAGGAAAGAAAAAAATTGAAGGAGTAATGGCAAAAACCTATCTCCTCTCTGAATGGCCTCGCTGGGCCCTTTGACTCCAGAATGCTCGTGTGCGACTGCAAGCCAGGGGCTTCTATGGATATGTTCACCTCCAGGCTCCATGGCGGGGGATTTGCTTCCTCCCTTGCTGCTGGCTGGAGGTGCTTACTGCTGGGCCTCTACTGGTGCAGCTCACAGCATGGCAGCCTGCACATCAGAACAGACACAGGAAGAGCTGGGCAGAGTGCAAGCTGCATATGTACTTTCCACCTGACCAATCAACAGACTGTCAGGTTTTCCATACTCAGTAGATTTAGCCCATACACAATGGATAGGGCTTGCATGAATGCATGACTACTGGGAAGCAGAAGTCTTTGGGAGCTATTTCAAAAGCTGTTGCATAAGAACTATAAACTTATAGTACCAATAAGTCACAAGTAGAAGAAACATAAAATCACACCAAGACAGATCGTAATCACATTATTAAAAACTAATAAAGAGGAAAATCTTGAAGGTAATCAGAGGAAAAATGGTACAAATAAAATAAGCAAGGGTGGTTATATAGCTCAGTGATGCTGCTTCTTCCTGATACAAGTCTTGAATTTGATCGCTGGTACCGCAAAAACAAACAACAACAACAACAAAAAAAACAAAACCCAAGACCCCCACAAACACACCAAAAAACCTAAGCAAGCCAGGTTGGGATGTGGCCCAGTTGTTAGAGTGCTTCCCTAGCATGTTCTAGGCCTTGGTTTCCACCCCCAGCCCTGGAACAAAACAGGCCCGCCCCCCAACTGCAAGCCAGAAACAGCTAGCACCATTGTTAAAGAAATCAAGGAGGCCTGCGGATTTAGCTCAGTGTCATGAACCATCCATCGTAAATGCAAGGTCCTGAGTTCAATCCCTGGCACTGCCCCCCAAAAAGGAAAATCAATCTGAAGTTCTTCATTTAGCAAAAATATTCTTTTATAGATCTTTACAGACCAAAAAATGGAAAGAACCAGAAATTCATAACCAGCAGGTACATGCTAAGAAAATTCAAAAGGAGCTTTTGTAGGCAAAAGAAAGGTAGTACTTATAGAAATCTCAGGTTTGCAGAAAAAGCATGGAACAAATATGTGGTTATACAAGGACATTTTCCTCATTTTAATCTTTTTAAAGATAACTGAAATAATCTCTTATTTAGAGCAAATATAAAGGTGACTTCACTAGCATAGATAATAAGAAAGGAAATGCGAGTACACTTAAAGTTCATAAACTGTCTGAAATAGTGTAGCCACTGAAGAGAAAGTGAAGTAAATTAAAGATAAATATAGAATGTTAACCGTAGACTAAGGAATAAGAACAAAAAAACTAGTTAATGCTGATGTAGCTGATACACAAGTAGGGAAGTAAAATGAGATTTCAAAAGAGGCAGGGAAAGAAAAAAAGCACACATGTAGACTTGGAATAGCAAGTTTGTAGATTAAAACACAGCATTTCAGTAATTGCATTGAATTAAATATAAAATGTTTAAACAAGGGCCGGCGAGTTAGCTCAGTGGTTCCGGCGCCTGTCTTGCAAGCGCAAGGACCCGGGTTCGATTCCCCAGTAACCACATAACAATACGGGGTGTGGAGACTCACGCCCAGCAGCAACCAGTACCACATACCACAGTGCCGGGCGTGGTGGCTCAACGCCTGTAATCCCAGCACTCGGGAGGCAGAGGCAGGAGGATTGTGATGTGAGTTTGAGGCTGAGCTCGGGGCCAGCCTGAACCACAAAGCGAGACCCTGTCTCAAAAAAAAAAAAAAAACCTAAAATGTTTAAACAAGCTGAATTGAAAGGGTTGAGAATTGGAAAAGTTGAGAATTTGATTTTATCCAGTGAAGAAATTGGATAAAACAGACCCAAGTATTTTATGTTATCTGTAGGAAACGTACTTTGATAAAATGAAAAAGAACATTTATCAAAAGAAGTGTGGGTTGACTGAGTGTTAAGTCAGTTTCAGAGTTAGGAGTACTAAGCTACAACAAAGATGGATGTCTTATAACGAGGAGTACCTTGCTTTCATTGAAGTCTCAGTAATATAGAGGCTTTTGAGGTAAGAGAATGTATTCTTCGAACACAGTAGAACTGTATGACTAAATCTTAGAATCCTCTAATTATATACATCTGTGGTCCCAGCTTCTTGGGAGACCAAGGCAGAAGGATTCCTTCAGTGAGGCTGGGAGTAGCCTGGGCAACACAGCAAGACCATGTCTCTCTATTTATAAATAAATAAATACATAAGTAGGTAAGTAAGTAAGTAAATAAATGAGGAGAGAGAAAACACAGCACAATAAAATTTTACAGGGCCGGGGAGTTAGCTCAGTAGTTCCGGCGCCTGTCTTGCAAGCGCAAGGGCCCCGGGTTTGATTCCCCGGTAACCACATAACAATACTGGGTGTGGAGACTCACACCCAGCAGCAACCAGTACCACATACCACAGTGCCGGGTGTGGTGGCTCATGCCTGTAATCCCAGCACCCGGGAGGCAGAGGCAGGGGGATTGCTGTGATGTGAGTTTGAAGCTGAGCTCAGGGCCAGCCTGAACCACAAAGCGAGACCCTGTCTCAAAAAACCTAAAAAAAAAAAAGAAAACACAGCACAATAAAATTTTACAAATGTTTGAAAATTAACATGTTTCTAAATAAGCTATGGTTTAAAGTAGGAACTACAAAAAAAAGTAGAACATTTTTTAACTTAAGGAAAGAATATAGTGTTTTACCTTGCGAGATTTAGCCCTTAGAACTAATTTATAACATTAAATGGTTATATTTTTAAAAGTTTTGATGAAAGACACATTATCAGTAATGGAAAGGGCAACATTACAGATTCTACAAATATTAAAGGATAATAAGGATATACATGAGCAGCTTTATACCTGTGAAGCCAGTAATTTACATGAAGTGAGCAAAGTCTGTAAAATATACAAAGTATCAAAGTTCAGTCAAAAGAAATAGGTAACTTGAGTAATCCTGTATGTTTTAAAGAAACTGAGTTTGTAGTTGAAAATTCTAGGCCCAGACAGTCCCACTGGAATTTGTAGTAAACTTTTATGAAATAGAGCAACCACTCCAGACATCCCAGGAAAATCGATACAGCATACTTGCAGACAGAATTTATAAAGCATTACCTTAATAACAGAATCACACAGACATTATAAAAAAGTTTAGTCTGTGTAATTCATCATTTTCACAAAATAAACTAAAATACCTAGGACTATCTCATTTGGTCCAAAAAGTCATTTGACAGTGAGCAACACCTGTCCATGATGAAAATTCTAGGAGAGGAGTAATTCTCTATTAGGAAGAAAACTTCCTCAACTTGATAAGGGACATCTGTGGAAAACTGACAGCTGCCATACTCGTGTGAAGACTTACATCTAAGGTCAGAAACAAAGTGTTCAACATTGAATTAAGAGTCCCAGCCAGGGGCTGGGGATTTAGCTCAGTGGTTCCAGCGCCTGTCTTGCAAGTGCAAGGACCTGGGTTTGATCCCTGGTAACCACATACAATACTGGGTGTGGAGACTCACCCCAGCAGCAATCAGTACCACATACCACAGTGCCAGGCGTGGTGGCTCACGCCTGTAATCCCAGCACTCGGGAGGCAGAGGCAGGAGGATTGCTGTGATGTGAGTTTGAAGCTGAGCTCGGGGCCAGTCTAAACTACAAAGTGAGACCCTGTCTCAAAAAAAAAAAGAAAGAAAATGACCACCAACAGATTTAGTAGAAATTTGCCAGGAAGAATCTCACACGAGTGACCCAGATATGGTGGTGTATCTCTGTAACCCCAGCACTTGGGAGGCTGAGGCAGGAGAATCGCAGGGAGTTCAAGGCCTGCCTGAGCTACATAGTGAAAGGCCCAACCTAAACTACAAATCCCATAAAAAATTTCACACAAGTTAGTGGTATAGCAAATGAGTCTGTAAAATTCCAGAGTGGAACCTCAGCATAATAGTTAGGAATGTGGGCTTCAGAGTGTAGATCCCAACTCTGATACACATTTATAAAATCTAAACTCCTGAACTCCTTCCTTACTCAACTATGGAATTGGAATGATAGTAGTTGTAACACTGCTATCTCAAAGTACTTTTTATTAAATGATGCTATCCAACACAAAGCCTTACCCATGGGTAAACATTTCATATAAATGTAGTAGCTTCTATCACTTCTAGTTTACAAAGTGGAAGACCATGTTACATATTGTAATGAATCTTGAATCACTGGCAGTTAAATCAAGGACTAAGATAAACCTCCTATGACTCATTTTCAGCCCTGAACTGCTACTTCTCGGGTTTCTGATGCACAGACTCCACAGTGAGGGCTCTGACTGAGTAGGCACTTTAGTGCACACATAGCACGGGGCTCTAGTCACTACTGTGGAACCGGGGTGGGGCTGAGAAGCTAGGCTGAAGGTCTGAAAGCACAATCGAGTCAATGGGCAATAGGTTTAACATATATTTACAAACAAATCAGCAGCCATAAGCTGACCACAGTGAGTTTCATTTTACAGAAAAATAAGGAAGAATTTACATGGTTTTTATGTTTTGAAAGACAAACTTAACAGCTGAGGCAAAAACATCTTAGGGAATGGCTCAGGCATATTATTAGCTTTAAGTAGTTGAAGATAAAACTTACTTTCTTCTCTCCAGATTTTCACACATTCACCAAAGTGTAAGTTTTTAAAAAGCAAATTTTCTGTGTTTTTCTTCAAATGAATAACTGAGCTGGCTTCTCAGACCTACAACTATCATCACTGGGCCAAGGACATAACTCAGTGGCGCAGTGCCTGCCTGGCAACTGTGAGGCCCTGAGTTCAATTCCCGGTACCAGAAAACAAAAACAAACTGTCACTGCTCTGCCCAAAGCAGTGCTAAAATCACTAGTGTCCAGGAAACAGATCAATGCCCAAGCCACATCCTAGTGCAGGCCCTTCAAGTACTGGCTTTTCTTCTTACAAATAGTTTTATTAAGATGTGATTTAAACACAAAACACAACCACTGACATGTAGCATTGATGAAGCTGTGCCACCACCACAATCCTCACAGACAACACAGCTGTCACCCAAAGTCTCTAACGCGCCTATGACAAGTACTTGTGCCTGGATACCACAGATTTTCCAGATTCACTGGGTAGAATTTCAGTCTTTGTGTTGAGATTCTTCCATTACTATTAACACTTCCCAGATCCATCCACATTCCCCACTGACCATAAGGTTGAGCACTTCTCCTTGCATTTATCTGTCACTCACCTGTGTGGCAAAATGTATTCAGATCTTTTTCTACAAACTGTCTCCTTAGGAATTTTCAAAATATTTTTTCAGTCTGGCCTAAATTGGCAGTTTTTTAACAATGTCTTTTGAAGAAGAAACTTTCAATTTACTAGAATTTTATTTTAAGCTTCAAGTTACTCATGTGCTCACTAGTATTTTTTCTGACCCATGATCACAACAATTTTCTCCTCCATTTTTCTCTGGAAGTCTCATAGCAGAGATCTTTTGTTTTGTTTTGGTACTAGAGTGCACCCAGGGTCTCTGCACACTGAGCTATATTCGAGTCCTTTTTTCAGTTTTTGTTTAAGGCAGGGTCTTCCTAAGTTGCTAAATTGTCCAGGCTGATGTCAACTGGAGATGTTCTTTCTCAGTCTCCCAGAGTGTGGGGGGGAGTCACAGGTGAGTGATACCACACATAGCTGGCAGTTTAGGTATTACATTCAGGTCCAAAATCCATTTCAAGGTATGTCTGTGTAAGATGAGGTAAGGGTGGAGGACTATGTTTTATAGGTAGATATCCTATTGTTCCGTTACTAATCACTAAAAACAGTACCATTGCCCCAAATACCTTGTGACTTTTGTCAAATAGTAGTACAGACTTGTTTCTGAATTCCCTATTTAAGTCCACTGGTTTTTGTTTCTACTTACACCAGCCCCATAATGTTTAAAGTTAAAATACTGTAACTTTACAGAACTCTGAAATTAGATAGCTTAAATATACTAACCTCTTTTAACATTTCTGACTAAATTAGTCCTTTACATTTCAATATAGCTTTTAGAACTCCCTTGTCAATTTCCACAAGTAACACTGTTGAAATTTCTATTGGGACTGCATTCAATCTATACATCAATCTATACACCTATTTAGGACCTTCACTAATTTCTTACTGATTTACTGTTTACATTGTAAGTCTTGTATATATTAAATTTTAAATATTTCATATTTTATATAATAAAAGGAATTCTTATAAACTTCAAGATTTAACTGTTGCTAGTAATAAACTGCAATTAAATTTTCTATGCTGACTAAAACTGCAACCTTGCTAAGCTCATGCTTTAGTTTTATCAGCTTTCATTATAAGTTCCTTAGGATGTAAATGAAAATGTCTTTGTTTTGAGGGAGTAGGAGATTCCATCTCTTTTGCCCTTCTTTTCTCACTAACACCTGTCCGGCACTGGCTGGGACTTTTTTTTTTTTTTTTTGAGACAGGGTCTTGCTTTGTGGTTCAGGCTGGCCCTGAGCTCAGCCTCCAACTCACATCACAGCAATCCTTCTGCCTCTGCCTCCTGAGTGCTGGGATTATAGATATGATATGTGGTACTGATTGCTGCTCATGTGAGTTTACACGCCCAGTATGGTATGTGGTTACCGGGGATCGAACCCAAGTCCTTGAGCTTGCAAGACAGGCGCCGGAACCACTGAGCTAAATCCCCGGCCCAGTGGTCATTTTCTATCCCTTCTCTTGAATCTTAAGTCATCTCTTCTTGTGTGCTTTCAGCTCAACGGGAGAACTTTCAGTTAGAAGCATGAATAACACACGGTTACTGTCAGATAACATTTCTGTCCTCACAAGTCCCTTTTCTAATGCTCCTTGCTTTTGTAAAAGCCAGCATGGGTGTTCTGTTAATGATTGTTTAAAAATAAAAGTGCTTTAATCTTATCTAAGCATTCCTAGAAAGCTTCTCAAAGGACAGGGCATTTGTGATGTGGCTTGAACTTTGAATCCGAGGTTGTCAAGCAGGGAAGAGAGGCAGCAAGCCTTCCAGGTGGGAGGGATTTGCCCCACAGAAGCACCGGGCCCTGGGGCCTAGTTAGCACATTCAGGGAGTGTGGTTTGGGAGGGCTTGAACTCCATGCTTAGGTATTGGACTATTTTTCTTTTTACACAGTTTGATAAATAGAGTGAAATTTTGGAAGATTTTAAAGATTAATAAGATCCCATGTACTTAATCTCACTCCTTCTCAGCCTTTCTCTCTACCTTTCTTTCTTCTCCTATTCACTCTACTAAGCTGAAGGAAGTTGAAATAGGAATCTATAAGACATTCACCTTTGGTAGTGCTTCAAAAATCTCCACGGCCTTCAAGAGATGCATATATTCCAGTGCAAAGACTGCTGCATGCAAGTACTTGGATTGAGGATTTGGGAGGTGGAGTCACCAGGATTTAGGGTATGAGAGGAGTGACTAGTGTAGAAACTGAGGAAGTAGTGAGAGAAACAGAAGATACTGTTGTGGAAATTGTGGGAGAAAGTGTCAAGGTAGAGAGCCAGAGATCATCATCATTTTTAAATATGGCAGTTTAAAAAAATAACCCCTAGGGCCGGGGAGTTAGCTCAGTGATTCCGGCGCTTGTCTCGCAAGCGCAAGGACCCGGGTTCGATTCCCCAGTAACCACATAACAATACTGGGTGTGGAGACCCACACCCAGCAGCAACCAGTACCACACACCACAGCGCTGGGCGTGGTGGCTCACGCCTGTAATCCCAGCACTCGGGAGGCAGAGGCAGGAGGATTGTGATGTGAGTTTGAGGTTGAGCTGAGGGCCAGCCTGAACCACAAAGCGAGACCCTGTCTCCAAAAAACCTAAAAAAAACCTAAAAAAAAAAAAAAAAAAAAAAAAAAAAAAAAAAAAAAAAAAAAAAAAAAAACCCTAGTAGCAGGATGCTGGCTGTAGTGCTGCATGCTGAGTGCTGAGATTACAAACAATGAAACAAAACTGAACAAAACTACAAAGGAAAGGTAGATCTCAAAGTTAGGCAGCTTTTCAGTGGTCACCTTTGATTAGCAGTGTTGTTATAATAGTGAGGGTTGGGATGGGAGGAATATGTCTATATTAAACAGTTTTATTTTCATAAAGACTCCCTAGATAGTTCTAAGATCCACTTAATTCAGATTACAGTGTTGAGTAGTTAACACACTCTTCACTGGTAACGTCAGAGTTAATTTTGTTCTGTCTCTGGCAAGTTATTCAGAAATTCCAAATGATATTGTGTCTTTTTCTGACTTAGGATAAACTTTTAATTTTCCATGAAAATCTCAGTTAATAACATGTGGCACAATACAAAGAATCTATGGAAATAAATTATCTTTCCAACTTTTTGGTTTTTTGGTCCTTGCCTGTCTCCAGTTCATGGTACTTAATTGACAGATGAGGTATGGTACTTACTGCACAGGCTTAATGGTCATTCCCAGGCTTACACAGGTCACTTCTGTGTAACATTTTCATCTTGTACTTTCCTACACTGGTGTTACTTTACTGTTGCCTCAGTATTTTTCTAGGGCACATTTAAATGATACTACTGACTGAACAGTTGACTAATCTAGAATATAGGTTTAATTAGATTTATCCATAGTGTTAGACTTGACCTTTGATACTATGGAGATACACAGAGGTGAGTCCATAATGGTTTCTTTCCTCCAACATGTGCGACGTAGAGAGATTTTGCATAGATTACTACTGCTTCTTGTTGGAACTTACATATTTTATGAAAGGATAGTTTGTCCATTTATTAATCCCAGAACACCATTGTATGGTACTGTCTTTCTTTGTTTACATTTAACCCTGAAGCATGCTTCATATAAAATTAGAGGGTTAAAATAAAAAAGAGAAACATGTAAGTTTTGCTCAGATCTTCATATGTTGAGAATCCTTCCAGTTGAAATGCTAAATCTAAGCAGTATACTGTGAAATTTGGGATGTATTTTCCATTAGCAGAAACATTGTGATTGACAAGGTAGCACCTCTGGTCCTTTTCTGTTTTACTCATAAGCACATGGAAACTAAATGCTTAATGTTATCTTAGATTTTTTTTCCCTCACAAGTGCTTTTTTAAATTCCATATGTGATGTGATATTGTGATGACTGTTAAAACATATTTATTAGACTTTCTAATATTAGACTACTGCCAAAACTCTTTCAGGACTAAAATCTAGATAGATTTTACATTTCTTAACATCAGCACTAGTATTTTGAATATTGGTGTATAAATATTTGGGACTATTTTGATAAGTCTTTTGCTCTAATGTCTACTTTCCTTTTGTTGGATAGCTTTGTAGTAAATGAAGTAAATGCGGTAAACTGCTTGTGTGCAGCGTCCCTGGAATCCAGGGCAGTGTCTGTCTGCCCCGCCCCTACCACAGCACTGGGAATTGAACCTGCAGGCTCATTACCACTAAGCCACCTCCCCAGCCTTTTGTTTTTATTCTTTCAGTGATGAGAGAGGATCTCACTAGGTTGCCAGGCCGGCTTCAAACTCATGTTACTCCTGCCTCAGCCTCTTGTGTGTGGCTGAAAATTAGAGGCACACACCATCATACCTGGAAAAACAATTTTTAAGAGCAAGTTTTAATTGAAAAAATTAATTTCAGAAGTGATCACTACTTTTGACAACTATACTACTATAAAAAGTTTAGTCTCTGGAATGATCTTTAATGTGAATATTATCTAATTCAGTTTCATTTTAAAGGATAAAATAGATAAACACAGAACTTAAAAACTTCCCATTTATACTAATTTTTGTTGGGTCAGCCTTTATACTTTCTTCAGTTACCTTTCAGTAAGTTTGCATTTTTGCAAGTTACCTTTTCACTAAAAATGATAGAAAACATGGGACTGTCAATGCTAAAACACTTTTAACTTGCATTGTCTTAGACTTATAGTTAAACTTGTGTCATGAAATAATTAGCTTTGTGTTTAGGTGCTTGGTTATATTTTGAGAAATACAGACAACTCTTTCAAACTAGGCCTCTTTTAAGTGTATTATTGATCCCTTAATGCATCATGATAATAGAAAATATTCAGATTAAGGGAGTTATTTTTTACTGAAGCAGGGCAAATATACATATTTTCTTTACATAGAGCAAGTTGCATTATATCAAAAGTTCCTAGTGTGGTTTCTGTTTTGCATTTATTTGAAGAACAGGTTCTGTGAGAGACTCAACAAAGACAGTATATGCTTCTCACAGCAAAGAATGAGAGATTTTATAGAGTGGGGTTGTGAATGAAATTTAAAAAGGTACAGGAAATGAACAGGTTGGAGCAAAAGTTAACTGTTCAGATTGATTTGGGTAAGCTATCCCAGTTTAAAATGTTAGGGCAGCTGTAATATTTTGAGCCAGAGATTATCTGAGGTAATGGTTGAAAGGCCCCAGTTACCAATGACTTGAACAATGAAAAGGAGAGAACTTGCAAGTATCTTGTTCTCTTAGCACTTTTAGTCTGTTACCGTGATCCTAAGTTGATGATGTAGTACGGTATATGTTTGAAGAATATATCATGAACCTCCACTCTCCACGTATAACCTGTGGGAATTCTACCATCATTCTACCAGGGACTAGGCGTAGACTACAGAAAGAAGATATAAATTGGCTTTTTGCTTAGTCTGTTTTCATTTTTCGCATGCCTCTCATAGTGGATCTTGCTGCACTAGTATATTTTAATGTTAAAGATAATACATGTTTTTACATAGTGGGAGCTCACCACAAGCTCAAATGACGATAAATGATCCTTCATGATTCTGAGATTGTATCTCTCTTTTTAGTGTGTGACTTCTCTCCCTATAGACTATTGCAGGGTAAGTTTGTGGTATGGATATTTTTCCTCCCCCATTTCCACTCCCTTGAGAATGAAATTTTTGTAGAAAATGGAATTCCATTGCATAGAACTGGTTATTAGGAAAAAATACATAGAAGTCACTTTGAGCACTTCTTTTTTGAGGAATAGTACTCTCTTTCACATCCGATTTTTTTTTTTTTCCTTTTCCCTAGTTGTGGCAATTTATGATTATACAAAAGACAAGGAAGATGAGCTGTCCTTTCAGGAAGGAGCCATTATTTATGTCATCAAGAAGAATGACGACGGTTGGTATGAGGGAGTTATGAACGGAGTGACTGGGCTCTTTCCTGGGAATTATGTTGAATCTATCATGCATTATTCTGAATAAAGCTCAGCAGGGCTGCGCTTTCCTCACAGAAACAGTCAGGTCTTCCCATACTCTCTGAAGGCCCTGGGGATTTCCCTTCAGTGAAGTAGAATGAAGGATACAAATGATAAAAACTACTTATTTTATTTTTTTGATTTATCCTCCAGTATTAAAAACAAAAAAGCAAGCCAAGTCTGAACAAATGGATCTTTCTGCCATCATTTGTACTATGCTGAGCTGTCTGGATTGAAATAAAGTGATCATTTCTGAATATGTCAAAGCTGTAACAACATAACTACGTAACTAAAATAAATCAGATTAAGACCGATCCAGGAAAAAACCCAGGATCTTTCTCAGGAATACTATGTACCCTTGGAATTTTTCTTCCTGCAAAATTTGTGGCAGTGAGCCTTCTCCATTGCCTGTGCTAAGGGGTTAACCTCATGGCCCAGTGGGAACCTTGGCCCCTTACTTTCTTCCACTTGTATGAAGAGGAGGGAACTATTATTTAAATACCTTACCTATTTTTACAATTGTTTCAGATGGCTTTTTTCCTCTTAAACACTGTAAATTCTGCATTCTCTCAGTACTTGAGTGTGCCAGATGAGTTAATGCTGAACCCGCTTGCATCTGATCATGTTTCTGTTTGTAGATGTAGGATGATGACGTGTGAGTCTCTAAACATTCTGAGGGTGGTTAACGAGGGGCACTGTTTGCTTTAGATGTGCTGCTGCATGAGACCGCATTGGCACTCATAGTCATTTGAAGTGTGGTAGGCTGGCTTGTGTACAGAGGTGGGGTGCAAAGCCAGACAGGAAGGTTCCTAAGGCTCTGAGGGAGTGAAGCTCTGAAGGAATGGGTCCCTCAGTGGGCCTGCTGAATCCTTGCCTTCCTTGCTGCTTCAAGGAGTAGCTTGTGGAGGTTAGACTAGCTGTTACTTCTTTTGCTTTTTAGGAAAACTCTAGTTTTTGTTTTGAAAGAATAGCAGTTATTTTCAAGTTTCTTACAATCACTGGGATTACAAGGCTGCTAATGTGCTCTCTGAATGCTAGTAATAGCCATTGTTAACTGCTGCTGACTTGTCTCTCATTGAGCTGTAGAAAAGGTAAATACTAGATTGGTTTTGTGTAGCTCGACTCTATAGTAGCTGTTCTTAGTAAGAATTTGAACCTAGTGTCTCAGAGTAACACTATTATGGAATAAGGTTAATATGCCAAAATATCTATCCAGTTACACTGATAAAATCAGAAGGACTTTGAGAGAAACAATAAGCACCTACCTTTGTACATGACAGCTTCAACTCAGTGGAATTTGTAGGGCTAATGGCTTTAACCAGAACCTTTGTAATCAATACTAAATGCTGCAAAATACCTAGCAGGTACTATGTGCTCAGTAGGTGACTATGATGATGGTGGGCCAGCCCAGCGGCAGGTCCACAGCTGCCAGTGTGACTTCTTTGTCCATTATCTTTGCCAGAATAGTGTCATAAGGTAAGCTCCCTGTGTTTATGAAAGAGGAGGCAATAGCTGCATGTGTCTCACGTGGAGGCTTTGAGCATTATGATAGTATAGTTAGAAGTTGTTTGGAAAAGGTATGTAATAAAGAAATGCAGATGGTCTAGGAAAAAGTTTCATATCCCACTTGTGGGTGTTACCAAAGCATAAAACCACCGCCATTTAACTGAGACCCATCTATAGAATTTGCTTAGCAAGACTTTTGTTTTAAACTTAACTACATTACAAGTTAGCGGGTTTGATTTTAGGTAATGGCCCTCAGTGTTCTTTGAGCCTTTAACTCCATTAACCCAAACAAGGGTATCCTTGAATAGACTAACATTTTCTTGTTGAAACTAGTAATTCTGATGATTTAGGTAGCTTTTTGCTGAGAAAGTGTAGTGTATTAATAGGCAGAGGGTGTTTCAGAATCCAGTAACTTCAGTAGCTCATCACCACGAGAGCAGTGCAGCAGCAGAAAGCAGAGCTGGTGGCCTCACTGGATGTGCATCTTGCCTGCTGGACCTTTCCTGACTCGGGGTGCACGAAGACACTTGGTGAAACCCTTGATGCTGAAGACCTGCAGTGGGGGATCCATGGGTCAGCTGGTTTTTTTTCCTAGAATATTTAATACTATGTGTGTGATTTGGGGGGGCATATTTTAAATTTTTGTAGCTTTTCATTCTATAAATTGTCTTGAAAGGACACTATGAAATAATTATGAGCCAGGCCTACCATAATTGGAGACTTTAATGTATGTAATATCACATAGACTGCATGCTATTAATTAGTCTGTGAGGGTAGTACTTCCTGTTTTATTGTAAGTTTCTCCCACTTATATGCTAAAAGATGGTATTAGAAATTTCAGATGAATTGAGATCTTAAATGCTGCAGAGATATATTAATATTGTAGCAATGATGATTCAAGACTAAAATCTGGTGATCGTTAAACCACCATTTTACCAGACAGAAGGAATTTAATGAGGCTGACCTTCCTTCTGGAAGACTGATTCTGTGACCACTCTTATGTTTCCCTTTAAAAAAAAGGTAGTGACTAAATAATTTTCCTGCTTGGGTATTAATATTTGAAAGTTTATGGAAATATGAATGGAAAATATACTTTCTCATTGTGTTTGGCCATGGCTAAGGTAAATTGGAAACAAAAACGGTGCCAATGTTTCAAAAATCTAGACCTGAAAGATTCAGCATACTGTTTGGAATAAATATTAATCTTTGAAAATGTCTCTTCAGTATTTTCCATCTTTTGGCCTCTTCCTTATCTTCCTCAGAGGTACCTGCCATCCCTAATTGGGGCTGGAAAGAGAGTGCTAATTTTGCTGTGTTCCTAACTCACTGAGTGTGACATTTCCGTCTCCCTTTTTCCTTCCCTGTCCTGCTACTGCTCATTGCCCAGCTAGAGAAAATGTTTATGCATCTTCAGTGATAACTGTATTGTAGCTGTGCTCCTTACCAGTTTTATGATGCTGATTGAAGTTTATCTCTTTGGGAGGCATAAAAATGATGGTCATATACCTTTATCCTTTTTTTTTTGTTCTGTTTTAGCAGGTGACACTTCTGCATTAAGCACTGTTCTTTTACGTTGAATTACCTTTTCTCCTTCAGGAGAAAGCATGGCATGACTTGAAGGCCACCATTACCTCTGAAAAGCGTTAATGGAAGAATTGGTGGGTGACTTCCAAGTCTTTAAAAAGGGGTTAGTGCTGGGAATGTAGCTCAGTGTCGCTGCACCTGTCATGCAAATCCGAGGTTGTGAGTTTTTGATCCCCAGTACTGCAAAACAAAAAAGAATGGGGATCTGTTAACTTTTAAACTTCTTTGGTCTGATTGTTAGGGTGATAATTTTCCCAACATAGGTAGAATCATAGAGCGATCTGAGCTTTAAGATTTTTGGTTTAGTTTTATTTGACTGATGAAGTTAAGATACTTTGTTTCAGTGAATATTTAGGTAGTATCAGAATTCCTGATTCAGTGCTCAGTATTCTTTCCACTGTACCACAACTGTCTTAATTAAATGTGCTATATTTTCTTTAAAAACTAGTTTTACTTGATGCTTTTAAGAATATACTTGAAAAGATATACCATGGTTTGATAAGTAACCATCAGTATTCAGACTAAAGAAGTATATTAACTCTTTTTTCCCCTCCTAAAACTACACTCCGCTTTTCCGTAAAAGTGTAGCAAAACTGTGTTACCATAGTTAACATTGGTAGGAGCACAGCGTAGTGAACAGCCTTAAGAGAACCTTATAAAAACAAGCTACTAAATGGAGGCATTGAGTTCCTTACCGTTAAATTTATGCTGAATTTTGTTATTGAATATCTGTATTCAATTATGAATGAAATGACAGGGCCTAGGTGTGTGTAAATGATCCTTGCTAAATAGGTTAAGGTTTTTTGTAAAAAAAAAAAAAAAGAAAAAAGAAAAAAAGCTTATTTTCACATTAAAATGAAACCTCTTTTGCAACTTCAGAATTCTATGGAAAAGCCGTTTTTATCATATTTTGTGTCCATGTACCTTTTTTCTTAAGAAAATGGTTTACAAAAAGGAATGTAAACAATTTACAATCTGGCCGGTTGTACTTTTTAGCTCCCAGAGGGAGAGCTGGTGATGTTGAGTAAAAACCATTCAGGAAACTTGAGGGGAGCAGTCTGTTGCCAGTCATGTTTGTGTGTGCCATTAAACCACCTCCACACAAGTGGGGGAACATTCACTTTTTAATTTTTTAATTGTATTTGGAATTATTGCCGTGTACTAAGAACTTGACCTAAATAAAATCACACAAAGCATATTTAAATGTCTTGTGAAATTTATATAGGTAACCTCAATTTATTCTAAGGAATTATCTCAATTTAAGGGTTGAAGATAACCCCCAACTTACCTGTTGCTCCAAAATGAGGAGCTGCTTTTTATTTCCAGTGACTCGAGACTTTTCCATGTCATTACATAACATAGAACAGGAAGTAGAAATAGTAGAGAAACACCTAAAGCATTATCTTAAAGGAGTGCTCTTGAGGGAGGGGTTTCCTTATTTATAAATTAGAGGAACTTTTCAGCTTGAGCACAGTCTGGTCTTCAAGCACACCTGTTTGATTCCTTCTTGGTTCCCGTGGAGTCGAAATCTGGTTGAAACACTGTGTGGATGGAGGTGGTGGTGAATGGTGTGTTGTTCATTTCATTGTCTTATCTAATCTATATTAACCGTGCTGTGTACGTTCTTCCTCCAAAACCACGGTCAGTTTCCACTACTGTGACCAATAGTTGGTGTGTGAGTGGTGGTAGTGTTTTCAGTCTTTGTCCTATTTTGGTAAATGATAAAGTAGTAAACACAAAAGCATGCGTATGTACACCATGACCCAGCAGTCCAACATGTAATAATGATTCCAAGGTTTCAAACACAAAATATTTATGTTTGTAGTTGGTTTTGCTTTAAGGTTTAAAAAAAAAAAAAAGCCTTTAAAAACTATTATTACCTTTCAAAATGTATTTAATGGCCAAAGCTCCCCAGTCTGTTACAGATTATAGTTAACAAGTTGAACACATCAAACCATAGTTTACTCATCTTCACACTTAATTTCTTCTTATGGAACAGCATATTTTAGGTACCCCAAAATAAAAGGCAAAACCAGGTTCTTAGTGATGCCCATCCACAAACAAAGTGCCCCTACTGAATATTTTTTTTTTTAATTTAGGATTGGGTAGGCTGACAAAAGTATAGAGATAAAAACAAATTTATACTGAATGTATGACTGCTGTCCTAAGCCATTACAATTGTTTACTGACAATAACTGGTAAGACTAAGTTGGAAAATAACTTAATCCAGCAGTAGAACAAAAACACCATCAGTAGTACTGAATATATCTCTCTCATATATATATATATTTGTGATAAATGTCTTATGTATATTTATATATATATATATATATAGCTCTGCGCAGTCCGGGAGCAAGGCACATAATGAAATGAGTATACATTTAAGTAGAACAAATAGCAACAAAGCTAAAAGGAAGAACAACTTCATCTTTACAGAGCTGTGCATAATCCTCTGAATAATGTCCTCTATCTGGTATTTTATAATGCAGTTCCTTTTGTCATCTTTTCCATGCTTTAAAAAAGTATATTTCTATATTGTATCTATTTATGGCAAAGTTCCCATAGCCTAGAAGTCTGTGAGACTTGTCTCCATTTTTTAAAAGGGCAGGGAGGGAGCAATCCAAGTTAAATGTGCAATTTTCCTTTAAAACAGTAAACAATATTTTTAAAAGACTTAGCAACAACTAGCATTTTACCTTAACATACACCTCTATAAGAAGAGTTCACTAGAAGCTGATAATAAAATTCAGCAAAATTCATTTGAAACATTCCAGTTAATGCTTATTTTCTAGGAAGGATTATTTACAAATAGAGAAAAAATTGAGGAGGTTGGAAATCATGAAAAAATGGCAGTTTTTAAAGTTTTCCCCTTTGTGCCGACATGTTTTCCTGAAGGGATTGAAAACATTAACATCATGTTCTTGGTATTAATAGCCACCCAAGGTCAGCACACATCTGAACTCACCTGTCTTTAATGTGTAACCGTCACCCTGACTTGGTTCACTTCTCTAAACATCTTTGGTAGAAAGCAGCCAGACCCAGCTGTGGGGAGATGAGTCACCTTTTGTAAGATGGCCACTTTTCCTATTTCTGCCAAAAGTTTTCATTCATTCATTAGCACCTTGAGGTTTGCTGCTTGTTTTTTAAATGCTCTTCCTCCAAGAGTCCAAGGCACTGGGGCTTATAGCAAATACTTTTCTATCCTAAATGGTTTATTACTTCAGCAAGCAAAGAGCAAACCAGTTAGGGATGTTTCCCCCCTGCCAGCTGTTTATCAAGGATGTTATTTTGCTTACTTCTTTTGAGCAAGTTTAGTCTTCAGGCTAGATATGATTTCTTTTACATATAGCTCTTTTAAGTTCACAATAAAAACAGCACTTTATTTTTTGTAGGATAGAGTGGTGAGTAGCAGTGTTCTTACTGGACTTTAAAGGGGACATGTGAAAAAGATAATGGGCTATTTAAGTTGTACTTGCATTTTCTCTTTGGATCAAATCTCAACTTAATGAGAGGCCACATTCCTACAGGGATAACATCCTCTATACAAATGAAGCTGTTAAAAAATAACCAGTGTCAGAATGTGTTTGTAATCTAAAAGCATTTTGAAAAAACCCTCAAATATATAAACCTAAGTTTTACCTATTTCATTAAAAGCAACTCATCACACCTATTAATACAAGGTGATAAGGATTAAGTGGTCTAAAATGGATTCTGTGGGATAACAGCAGTTAAAATGTTTTGAAGGTATATGAAAGTCAGTCTGTAATAATGCATGAAAAGAGGGATGGAGTATTTTTAATTGTTTAAAAATTAGTGTTTCTAACATAAAACTGGTTTAAGTGAGAAAAGTGACAAAGGGTTCTGCCAGATACTCAAATCAAACCAAGCCATACCATTGCCTGAAACATTCTACAGGACAATTCACAATCTTAACATCCTTTAGACAAGTTTATTAGCAGTTGTATTCTCCCAAACAGCAGTTCTAAAACTTGAATGCACAGTTCCTTGATCTCAGAATTGTAACTGCTGGAATTATGGTTTATTCTGTTGAACTTTGTTGGTAAATTCAGCATTTAAACAAGGTAAACGTGAACATCGGGGGACCCAAGAGAGTTTATAGCCCTTTGCAGGACGAGCCATTAGTGGGTGGGAGCACCAGGATTTCAGAGGACTGTGAAACACCATCATCACATTACTTTAAAATTTTCTCATGAGAAGTTTTGTGTAACTTAAAAGATTTAGGCTTCTGTTTGAAAAAAATTCCAGAAATTAAAAAAATTCATTATACAGTTAAGTGGGCATCTAAAAACCTTAATTTTTTTTTTTTTTTCCAAAAGTGAGAATGAGTAAGGAAAAAATACATTTAACTCATTTGAGC
Source organism: Petromus typicus (assembly GCA_004026965.1). Classification (NCBI taxonomy): domain Eukaryota; kingdom Metazoa; phylum Chordata; class Mammalia; order Rodentia; family Petromuridae; genus Petromus; species Petromus typicus. Next base: position 53,337 of record PVIR01008280.1, read on the forward strand.
AGTAAAAGCCAAGCTGGTAGAATTCAACACACAAGTCTTATATTACCACTTTGACCCTGATATAAGTTATTTTGTGAAGCCAAGCATTTGCTGCCCTTCAGACTTAGGTCCACAATCTAAATGCATAGTGATTCAATTTTGAAATTATCTGTAGTAGAAAAGTGTAAGTAGATCCCTCGCTCAGACAGGTACCTGTTTGCACCACCCTCAGCAGCAGGGTGCATTTGTTGTGTTGTTTACTCATCAGCAGTGCTTAGTCAGGTGTCCAGGTGTCCTTTGGTGGCCTGAAGAAGCCACTTGGAGCTGGAACCACAGCAGAAGGCAGTGAAAGAAGGCATAGCAGTAGTGTTGTCTGGCAGTAGGTGTTTCCAGGAACAGACCAGAGAAAGAACTGCAAAAATATATAGGCTTGAAAGGAAAAACAAGAAAAACCAAAGTCTATCCCAACCAAAATCCAAGTTAAAGGAAATTTCATTAGGGAGTAACACAGTAGAAGTATAATCCAAAAGAGTCATTTTGGGTTCTTTTGATTCACTTGTTGCACACAAAACTTTAAAAATAGCTATTTTCATCTTTGGAGAAACATAAAAGGAACAGCTTGTCAGACCAGCCACTGTATGAAGAATAGAAAGAATGCCACGGTCTCCCCTTGTGGTCCTGCTCTGCTTGGCATAATCAGTGTCCAAAGATGGCTGATCTTTCAGGCAAGCACACCAGAAACAACAGTTCAGGGTGGCTAGCATGGGAGTGGGCGCCAGCAAGAAATGCCAGCAAATCCTGTCCTGACAACAACAAAGGCTGCTTTAGGAGAAGCTCAAAATAAAACCTTAGGGCAGAATATTTAGATAACCTCATTCATATCCTAAACTTTACCCTGAAGATATGGGTGACCCTTGCTCCTATGGAAATGACTCCACCCTGGGGCACAGCTGCTGTAAGCCAGAGGTCTGCATTCACAGGGTACCCACTGTGCTGCGCGTGTGCAAACAAAGCAGCTATGTTAAAGATCACTTCCCAAGCATCAGAATATCAAGCGCACAAAACAGTGATTTGAAAGATCTAAAAAAAATACTGTTAAAGAAGCAGGCTAGTAAAAATGCAAAACGATACATATTCTTATTGCTCCATAACCACACAAATATACTGAATGAACAACCTGCAGGCGCGGCGTTCTTTCTTAGAAAGTAAGTGATAGCGATGCCTTGCATACAAGGTACAGCCTCTTCTTGAAGTGTTTCCCTTCTTTCACTTCCTTGCAGTCACTCTCCTGGGGAGCAGTGCCAACACACCTGCACCCTGCAGTGGTAATGCTCACAGCAGGCACAGACTTGCATTACAAGATGTGTTCATTTCTAATTGCTGGGATGGCCAATTTTTATTTGTTTAAGAGCAGCTCTAAGATTGCATTTGATTCCTAACAGTCAATTTTATCATGGCAAATTGATGACAGTATGTACTTCTCTTGTGTACAAAGGAAATTTCACAGAAAAAAAGTATATAGAGTTAAGTATATGGACACAGTGTGTCCTTGAGCAGTGGTTCCTTGTTATACCAAATAGCACATGCACGATATGTAATGTCACTGACTGGACTTGTACTACACTACTCCACCACAACACCTGGCTGCCGAGACTGGTGTCTGCGGCCAGGTGCAGCCAGTGAAGATGCTAACAGCTCTCTAGTGGCTTCATGTTAAACTGTCAGAAACCTCATTTTCTTTCCCTCAATGTAGTCCCATACCTTATGAATTACATAGAACTCACATACGTCTCCATTAATGGCATCTCTATGGGGACCAGCTGTGTTCTCCTTTCTTACTTCCCCTTCTAGAGAGCAATACACAGAAAAGACACAGTTCAGGTGATTTTGTTTTTCTTAATGATGCACCATATTGGGCACCAGGAATATTTTATATACCAACTGTTTACAGATTTCAACATCTACCTAAAGTATACACTATAGAGAAGGTTAAATGGTGACCAAGGACATACTGGGACAGCACATTACAGGGATACTGTGTTGGACATTCCTACAGTAAATCAAAGTAAAGACCAGAACCAACTGAGGCTTCGTAAGACAGCATTGAGACTAGCCAGCATTAGAGTACTACGTTTGCACACAGTGTACACACGGGCTTACCTGTGAGAGAATGCACCCTTGATCTGGGTGGGGTCGCTGCAGGAGTACTGCAACTACCACAGTCTGTTATATCATGGAGTTACTTGCTATGCACAGTGGGAATGTCTCCCCGCCTGCACTATTTACCCATTCTAAGAAGCTGACTTTTTTCCTGATTTAAAGTGCCCTGTAATGTATAGTGATGAAGTGTCGGTCAAGCAGTTCTAACTCGGCCAACTGGAAAAACCAAACACAAAAATCCAACAGCGATGTCACACACTCTGGTTTCTCAAACTGAGAAACAACAATGTTATACATCTATTTCTTAATTGTATAATATACAACATGCACAAGTAGACTGCACAGCCACATAAAATGCCTTCTAAGTAAGTAATTAGAAGTTTTTGGTCCAATCTACATGATAGACAAATCCTAAGAGACAATAAACATCCCTTCCATGTCTCTTCCACCCAAAATACACAACCCACTTTCAGATTTGGAGAGGAAAGGAATAAATAGAACTACTCTGTTCTCTCTATATACATACATATATACTTATGTATACATATGTGTACACGCACACACGCACGCACAGACCAGACACTACCTGAAGAACATGTCGGGAGGCTCTGAACACCTGAATGCAAACACGATCAGGTGAGCTGATTGTAAAACCGATTACAGATAACATGAAAATCACTTGGTGGCAGCTACCAGTCTCTAGAGAGCTTGGTGTTCTGGTCTCTCTTGGGGGGCGCGGGAGGGGGTCCTCTCCGCAAGGTTGCATAGCCTGATATGTGACTGCCCCCGCAGCCGGCCTTCTGTTGATCAGAGAGCAGTTCGGGGGGCGGTGGAGGCAAGGCCATGTCATCCATGGTGGCTGAGAGTTCGGCCCTGGACGTGCGAGAGGAGGACAGCGAACCGTGCCGAGTGATGGACTTCCGTTGCAGGGTCCTGTTGAGATCGGCCAGGAACCCAGGCTGGACACTAAGGCTGGACTTGGGAGACGTGGGCACTTGTGGCACAAGTGTGGCCGTTGCCGGCTGCTCAGAGAGCTCGGCTTGAGTGAGGCGGGTACTATCGTTCCGCTTGGGGCGCGTGGGCGGAGGGGCCTTCTTCACTGAGGCTTTACACCATGGCTGTGGCTGAGGATTAACCACCGCCACTTTGGGCGAAGTGTTTCCCGAAAATATTGGTGGGATCTCGATGGGCGGCAGGGGAAGCTCCGTTTCAGGTGGCGGGGGTGGAAAGTCAGAATCCGAAGGTGGAGAAGGAAATTCCACCGCACAGTCCTTCCCACGCCCGCCCAGCGCGGGGGGTTTTGCGGGCGCTCCCCCTTGGAGGACGCTGGGGAAGGCAGCCCCAGAGAGATGCAGCTTCCCGGGCTTGGGCGGCGCTGCGGGGGGCGGCGGCATCTCCTCCACGGGCGGGGCGAACCTGCTCACCAGACTGTCCACTGAGGGCCTCTTGGGCTCGGGCAGCTCCGCACAGCTGCCAGACTTGATGCTGGAGTTGCGCTGCGGTGTCGGGGGTGGCTTCTTGCCCCCCGGGCTGGCTATCTTACTGGGCTTCTTCACCGGTGACCCGCCTTTGTCCGGGGTGGGGGGAGCTGCGGCTGGCACCGGTGGGGGGGCCGGGGCCGGCGGGGGCGGAGGAGGAAATGCCAGGCTACTTTCTGGAGGGGGAGGAGGGAACTCCGGAGAAGGAGCTGGGGCGGAGGAAGGGGGAGGGATGGCGCTGGGCTGCCACTTGGGCTTTGCCTTCACAGCGGGAGGGGACTGTGGTGCGACGTGGGCCGGACCGGGCTTCACGGCCTGGGACTCCGCAGGAGGAGGAGGAGGTGGGAACTGGCTGGCCATCTGCTTCACCACGGAGGGCACCGAGGGCACAGGGGACAGGGGGGAGGGAGGGGGCTTTGCACAGAAGCTCTGCTGCTTGGGG
>PVIR01008281.1:0-14214 GCA_004026965.1 Petromus typicus
AAAAAAAGAGAGAAAAAAACCCAGCAAGTTTCAGAAACTTATTAAAACCAAAGAAAAGGATCTTTCAAAAAATTGAAATCCATTCCAGTGTGAGGCTTACAGAAGAATAAACTTTAGCAGGTGAGATGTAAAGTATAGATTAGAAGGGATTAAAAATGGTGTTTGAAAACAAACAGCCAATGATAACACAACAAATAATATTAAATTCTTTAAGTACATCAGAAATAAAACTGGTGCAAAGAGACCAGGGATTCGGCTAGATGAGCGGTGCACAAAGGAGATATTCAAAAGGATAAGGAGATTGCAGGCAAGCTAAATAATGTATTTGCATCAGTTTTCACACTGGAGAATAAAGCAACAGAGGAAAGGGAAGAAAAAACGTATTATGTGAGAGAGAGAGGCCTGGCTCAAATAGAGACATCAAAGGAAACCTCAAGTCATGGAACAGCGAAAGGAGGTATTTGCCAAGGTCCAGCCAAAGCAGGAAGCGTTCACCAGAGCCTCCAGAAACACCAAGGGCCTGTGATCTCTGAATCCTTACAGCTCCAGCACTCGCCGTCTAAAAAGCTTAGTGCTGCGGTGAACTCCAGGCAAGGTGCCTCCTACCATGGTTGGAAAGTTTGCTCATTTCCTACAGTGAGAGAATCTCCACACTGCAAAACCTCCAGCCAGTATATCATAATCCAGCTGACTGGAGGACCAGAAATCAAACAAGACAAGAGAGTTCTAGTTCAACCAGCCAAAGATGTATAGAAATGCAAATAAATCAGACATACAGGCTTACATACCTCTTATTAGAGAAACCCAATGGAGAAATAAGTGAAAGAGCCAGTAAAAGGAGGGTAATAAGAAACAAGGAAATAGATCTTTCACAAAAGGAAAGAGCATCAAGAGAGGGAAGGAGGGAGGAGATGAAAAATAATTAAGATGTGTTATGCTCACATTCCAACTCCCTGTGATGAATATAATCATTAGGCACTCACACATGTACAAATGAAAACATTTTCAAAGGAAAAGTCTGTAGAAATACAAATTCTAATACACTGCTAGTGAATGCAACCCTGAATCTCCAGCTTTCGGGAACATGTGTAATATCTCGTGGGGTTTCAAATGTGTGTGACAAATGAACCATCAGCTTCATTGCTAAATACATACACCAGAGAAACTCCAGGAGAAATTACAAGGTTGTTCTTTGTAAGATTATGACTTATGAGGCCAGCACCAGAACCACTAAGCTAAATCTCCAGCATTGCTGTTGAAACTTAATCCCTCGGGGGGTGGTACCAAGATAAGGTTTACGAACAGTGATTGAAATCATGGATCAGTGCTTTATACAAAGGCTGGAGGAAACCACTTAGGCTTCTTGGATCCTCCATCCCTCTGCCAAATGAGGACATTCACAGAACACCATCTATAAAGAAGGGGTCTTCCCAGGCACTGAACCTGCTGGTACATTGGATTTCCAAACCCTGGAACTGTGAGAAATACATTTCTGTTGCTTACAGATTATCTGGTCTCTAGGGTTTTGTTACAGCAGCACAAACAGACTAAGATAATTTACTTCTGAAGACCAAAATGTATAACAGATATTGTAAAATAGGAAGAAAAGGTTTAAATGGGTGGAAGAACTAGGGAGCAGGGCAGGTGAAAAGAAGGAAGGGAAATTTAAAAATGGGAAAAGAAGGGAAAAATAAGAAATAAACTTTTATAAATAAGGAACGGAAGGGGGGATGAATTTTAATAGAAAGTAGGAGAATAGGAATAAAAAGAATCAAGATACATCACGTACAGTTACAAATTTCCTATGATGAATGTGTTCATTATGTATACCTAAAATGTACCCAAAAGCTTCAATAATTAATTTTTAAAAAGAAAGAATTAGAGAAAATGTGACATATATTGACAATTACCTATCCTATGTGGAAATTGAAATTTCTCTTACGCTACTTTCTGTATTTTATTACTAATTTTAATTTGGAAAAAAATATGTTCATCCCTAATCAAGAGACAAAGCTTAATGTTATTAAATTGATTATCATTGAGTGTACAGGGAGCTATTATTATCCCAAAATTAAAATTTGCCTTGGAAATTCAGAGTACAAGCAGGATGAGTCTTTCCAGCTAATGTGGACATATGTCTTCAGTCTCTGTGGCTAGCTGCATTCCACTACCTAAAAATCCACAAAAGATAATTAACAGCTCCTATGGCTTCACATCATTTTATAGAACAAACAACGTGGACCTATGGATGTTCAGGGAGAAAAAGAAATCAAGGATCCTCTTACATCAAGAGGGCTGTTCCACATTTTCTGTTATCCCAAAGATTTCTCTACCTAAAGAACCTTGAGAGGGCATAGCCTTCTCAGGTACACAAAAGCTGGAAATTCATTGTGTTTTATGAATAATGTTAGGCCCTAAATATCTTCCAGAGTTCTACCCATATGCAATGGACTACATTGCATTGCTGATTCAACAGGAAGCCTAAGACGTGATATATGTTCACACAGTAAATCCTCACTGACTAGTTCTGACCAAGCTAAGACTTCACATGCCAGTGACCCTGTGGTAGTGCTTCTCCAGCAGGGCTATATAGCAATATCAGAGCTATTTCATTTGTCACAACTGGAAAATGCTATTGGCATTTGGTAAGAAGAGGCCAGGGATTCTGGTTAACACCCTACATACAATGCAATACACAGAATGACCCTCCACCCCATACTGCCAGAAAGAAGTGCCTGGCCCAAAACATGAATTGTGCCATAGCTGGCAAGGACTTCCCTTGAAGCAGACCAAACTAGATGGCATGAGATAACCTAAAGGACCTATTCTGGATCTGCTCTTCTTGAAAATAATGCCTATCCTAAAGCTCTGGACTTCGTGAAGAACCCCAGGTCAGAATGCATGCAAAGCCCACAAAGGCCAAGTAGAAGGTGCAGCTTCTGAACACAGCACTTATCATTCTGATCTTAGTGGGCTCAGGTTTCTTTCTGTTCAATTCACCTCTTCTCTTGGATCCCAGGATGATTTTCAGGACCATTAAGGTTCTCATCTGTCTTCATCTAGCTGGATGATCATAATTTCTCCTGATGCAAGGGGCCAGCCAAAGCAATGCTACATTTGTCAAGATCAAGCGTGTCTACCACATCAGATTCTGCCTCAGAGGAGCAGAGACAGTTGGGCCAGGAGAGACAGATACACGGGCCAAATGACCAAGCACATTTCAGAGGCTGCTGAGTCAGAATAGGGTACACATCAAGATTTTAACTGGCTCTTCTGATTTCAGGTAGCCTAAAATCCTGCAGGTCTACTTCCATTAGTTATTTGGTAACCTGAATTCCTATATTTTTTTATAGGGGGCACTAAGAGTTTAACCTACTCCTAGGACAGAGCTATGTCTAACCTTTTTTATTTTATTTTTGAAAACAGATCTCATTAAATTGCATAGTCTGGCCTTGAACTTGTGATTTTCCTGCCTCAGCCTCCCAAGTTCCTGAGATTAGAGGCATGTACCATCATGCCCAGCACCATGGTCAATTTAAAGCAAAAATGAAAAGGCATAATTATGCTGCCAATGAGTCTTAGTTGCAAGTAAACTGTTCCTCAAACATTAATACAATATATTTTATTAAAAACCCTGCAGGTCAATTTTAACAGTACCTTTCTAATCAAAGTGGCTCTACGTCCTGAGTCCACACACAGCTGTGCTATCTACTCTTCAAGACCTGCCCCTTGGCACTTCTGAGCTTCCATTTCATCATTTACAAAACAAGATGGATGATGCTTACTTTTAAAGGCTTGCTTTGAGGGATCGATGAGATCACATATGTAATCTGCCTGGCATGCTGTCAAAACTATGAAAAGAATAACTTCTGATAGTCATCTGAAAAGGTAAGGTGTTCTTTAGACCACTGTGTCTTGGGCTAATGTAGTACAGTTATAGAAACAAATGTGCTACAAATGTCCCAGTAGCAGAAACTATCTTCATTTTTGCCTTGTTCATACAAGGGAGTAGGGGACTCACATCATTCTGATTCAGGAACAAAAATTAACATCCAGTTGTAACTAAGCATTGGTGTAAGAGCTATTTTTTTTCAGGTTTTTTTGAGACAGGGTCTCACTTTGTAGTTCAGGCTGGCCCTGAGCTCAGCCTCCAACTCACATCACAGCAATCCTCCTGCCTCTGCCTCCCAAGTGCTGGGATTTCAGGCGTGAGCCACCACGCCACCATGCACTGTGGTATGTGGTGTTGATTGCTGCTGGGCATGAGTCTCCACACCCAGTATTGTGTGTGGTTATCGGGGATCGAACCCGGGTCCTTGTGCTTGCAAGACAGGAGCCGGAACCACTTAGCTAAATCCCCAGCCCAGTAAGAACTTTTTGGCTTACTCCTAACATGCATCCTGTGAGGTAGAAGATATCACCACCATTATACAGGTGGAAAAGATGAGTTCTGAACTTTGGATTACGTTGTACATGTAGCTCAGTAATATAGTACTAGCATGCAGAGCTTGACCTCCAGCACTAAAAAATAAAGCTCAGGTAAGCAGCTGACTCAAACGCAGCTCACTGGCTGCTCAAACGTATTCACTCATTTACTTAGTCCAGTGGTTTCGATCTTAAATGTTTGCCCTATAGACTTATACAAAAGGCTTGGTCCTCAGCTGATCAGGCACTACTAGAACACAGTGAAATCTTGAGGAGGTGTAGCCTGGAAGAAGTTGCAGTGTCCCAACCCAAGTCCCTCTCTCTTGCTTTCTTTGTTTCCTGACCATCATGAAGTGAGCACCTTTCCTTCCACTACACCATTCCACCGTGTTGTGCAGCCTCACCACAGGCCCAAAGCAACCGAGCCAAGTGACCATGGACTGTAAGCCCTGAAACCATGAGATAAAATAAATCCCCTTATAAATTTATTCCCTTATAAACTCCTTCTCTCAGGTATCTTGTCACACCAATAAACAGCTGACTACCACACTGACTCACACATCCATGAACAACCGTTGAATTCTTGCTGTCTTAGACACCGGAGATCCAGAGTTAATTTACTGAGCTGATAGTGAGAAAAAACTCACCTCACACCAGTCAGTCACTCTGGTATGCACTAGTATGGACCGGGGAAATTGTGACCAGCCTGGTGGAGCCCATAAGTAAATAAAAGCACCTCACAAGTGTTATAGCTGCATGATAGGATTTTGCAGAGAAAGCTTCAAGGAAGGCGATGTCTCCCTTGTTTGGGGCGGCAGCAGCGGGATAGAGGTGAATGAATTGAAGTCTAACAGCGCTCCAGGCAAAGGTGACTTTAGGAGACCAGCCTTAGGAAGACTAGAGTAAGAACAGACAACGAACACAACAAAGGCTGACCTTGAAAAGCCCATAGTAAGACCGTCTCTCTGGCTTCCTGGAGACTGAAAACATAGCTCTACGGCTCGAGTTTTTCTCTTTAGAGCCACTGCTGCCCTCTTCAACCTCAGCCCAGCCACAGATGAGCTTCCATCTTGACCCGAACGCCAGAAAAGAAGAAATTCCGCAGAAAGGCATTTCAAAGCACCAACCAAGATGAACGTGCACTCTGGCCTGTTTTTTTGTTTGGGAAAATTGTGTGCTAAAAACAGCAGATAAAAAGGAATCTGTGGGCATAATTTATTTAGACTTTCTAAAGGCTGTTGAGAAGGTCTCTCTCATAGGAGGCTATTAAAGCCAGGCGGGCCGGTCGGTAACTACGGGGTAAAAGGTGAAGTTCTGTCGTGATTAAAGCCTTCTTAACTGAGAGGAACCGTAGTGCAGGAATAAATAGCCAGTTCTCCACACAGGAAGCTAAAAATAATGGGGCCACTCAAAGATTAGTCCTGAGGCCAGTGTTATAGTATCTATTTTTAATGATTTGTCAAATGAAGTACAGTAAATAGAAAAATGCAAGTAGCTAATGACAGAAGAACACAGGACAGAATGGAGGAAGCACTGGACTGGTGGGGTTTAGGCCATGCCTGGACATTTTATAGTCCTCTGGGCCTCAGTTTCCCTGCTTATTTGAGAGATTTCTAAAATCTCTCAGATCTGCTGGGAAAATAATTTAAACTTTTCAGTTTAAAGGTCATATTAGAAGGAATAAAAAGAACTAATAAAATTGAGTAGTCTATGAGCTAAAGGAACATCACAAATGACAAAGCAAACACTTTCACCCTGCAATTATTGTGTATCTTCATTATATTAAAATAAGTGATAACTTGTCCCGAGAAAGCTCTGGGCACGCCGGTGGTCAGCTCTGTGAGAGTGCCTCCTCCTGTGGCAGCCTCCAAAGTGCCAACAAACCATAGGCAGCATTTTTAAGCATTGAAAAATATACTGAGAAGTACTGTTAGCCTATGGCCTGAATCAGTCTTCTGTCCTCTTTGTCACGAGTGGTGTCTATCATGGTTTATGTTAATCAAACAGTAAATACTGACAGGGCTGAAGAGGGTAATGTGGAGGCTTGAATATGTGCTCTCAAAACCTGCTCTCTGACTGGTAAACTCACAAGCACAAAAAGATAATAAGGCCTGACAAATTAGTGACCCAGCCAAAAAAAAGTTTAAAGGACTTTCATACAAGGTAGGAGGATGCAAATGTCACCTACAAATATGGATAGCATTCCTGTGGCTGAGAAAAAGAGGCAGATCATCTAGATTCAAAAGAAAAAGAAAGAAAAGGAAACATGAAGGAAAAGAAATTCAATAATTCAGTTGGGAGCAGGGAGGGGGAAAAAAGAAAAGATCAGAAATAAAGAAACTCATTCATCTGAAAAAAGGGATCATTTGTCTTTAGAGGAGAGCTGCTTCACTGCAAAATGATAGAAGTGTCAAAAGAGATAAAAAGTATGAACGAAACAATTAATAATAAATAATGGTTCATGACAATGCCACACGGCTACTTTCAGTTACCTTGGGCCAAAAGGCAAGACCAAGGAAACATTCCATGAAATTAAACGAAGAAAAAAAATAAATGGTTTGGAGAAATGCTTTTAATGTAACACAATTAGCTTTTGGGATTCAACGCTATAGATACTACTTTCTCCAAGTAGTTCAGTGAGTTGTATTTTTTAATAGAATTATATGCTCATACGAGTAACTTCCATCTGCACTTATGGCTAATGTTATTAATACTCGTAACTCAAGGCCGACATTTGGGGTCCAGAAGAAATTTTTTCCTCCCATTATGTCTTTGCAGAATGAGCTGCACGCACTGTAAGAAGAATATGTTGCTTCACTCTAAAGTACCTGTTTCTATCCACAGGGATGTCTCTGATTTCATAGTAATTCTTCTTTTTCCTTCAGGTTTGTTGCACAAAAAGCTGGTTCATCAAAAAGAAAGACAATTGCTCTCTGAGAGTCTTACTAAACATGAGTGCACTTCACATCACGTAAGACAAGGCCCCCAGCAAGTACCAACAGAGGACAACTAGAATAACTAAAGCTGAACTGAATGGCTTTCCAAGACAAGGGTTCATTTAAAGCAACACTAGAGAAGATTTATTTTCATTTATTGTGTAAAATTAAATTGCTAAACAGTAAATTTCTTCAGCAAAGCCTTGACTTGCTGCGAACTATTGCCATGGCACTTAAACCTTCCTAGGGCATTTTGTTTCCTGGAGGTTTCGAGCCATGTTTTCTAAAATTATCATCTATCTTCTGTCCCACATGATGGGAAAGAAGGAAGGAACAAAAGTTTATATCTTTTCTTTATTCTAGAATAAATAATACAGCCTCTTCACAGAAAATAAATACCACTCTGTTAGTTGTATGTCTCATAGATTCTATTTCTCCATATTTACGTTTACTAGGCCAAGTCTAAAGGCAGGTAAACAACCTTAGGATTGAATATTAGTTATGATATATACTCCTCTTCTTTTACTCCCTATTTTACCTCCATAAAGCAATGCATTTAAAATGAAGGCTTACTTTTCACTCTTTTTGACATTTCTGAAATATGCTTAAGCATCAGGAGCTTGAAAATATTTCAGCCGGCAGTGAGCATCTTTTGAAAACAAAGAGCATCCTTACAGAAAAACAGAGAGATGGGTTTTGATGCTCAAGCCTAAATAGGTATGCATCTCGTGAAAAGCTCAGGGAAGCTCCTGGAATGCGTGTGAAAGCTTTATGTAAGAACATCTCTCTGGGAGCAGTGTAGAGGCCTCCAGACTTGCAGATGTGAGGCAGAAGGGACTCCTCATGACAACTGTGGGAAGATACATGACAGACCTCTGAATGTATATGTGTTGTTCTGACAAAAATTGAATTCGTACAAACGAGATTAAGAGCCAGAAAATGACTCCCAAAAATCCTGCCCAATAGTCCTTTGAACTCACAAAACTATTTCAGCCGTTTCTAGGAATGTGCCTAACTAAGCCCACCAAGACATCCAGGCCTGTGTCTCCCACCTCATCCCCGCTATACTAAGGAAAACTTACACAGTGTATTCTCTGTGCAACCCTGAATTACCTAAGCAAGCTCCTAAGAAGAGGAAATTCATTTCTCTGCTAAGTCATCATGTAAAGCTTCCAAAATAGAGGTGCCCTTCGAATTAAATGTGCTGGTGTCAATTCCCTCATCCTGAATGATACCGTGTAAGCAGGATCAAGTGATTAAAATGAAGCAAAAAGAAACAGAGGTCACCCAACACCTGGCTTTTAAAAACTTGGTATTTTCCAGGCCTCAGAATGCTTGGAAAAATAAGATGTGTGTGACGCAACTATCAAACCCAAAGGCCTTTGAACCTGTGTCCCATTAAGATGCATAATCCTATAATGATGAAGCTGGCAGTCACTCAGTAGTTTGACTCATTTCCCTGCTAAATATAACTGAGGACAGGTTTTCCACTAGGAGCTACTGTATTATTTTCTCCCAAGTGGGAATCAGAAACTAATTTCGATATGTAAAGAAATCAAGGCAAAAAAAAAAAAAAAAACCCGATACAAGTCTGTCCCTGACTAACTTCTTTGCAGCAATACTCTGACGTCACCACTTCTTTAGAACCCAGAGACACGTCGATAGAGATGTCTATGGATGGATAGAACAATATTTGTCAGAAACTGTAGAATGTGAAAATCACCCTCTATCTGTACATGCAACTTGACTGCACCGATTTAGTCATAATGTGTGATGATGGACGGGGTTTGTATTGTTTAGCTCTGCAAAGGCCACTTGCAAAGAGACCAGCATTTCAGCTGACTGCTATTTCTTTCCCATTCAAATGAAAAGAGACTTAAGAACAGACAACAACCCAGCAGGACACCTATTAGAATTCTTTGTATGGACCTCACTTGCAAAGAGCAACTCTGGACTTGTTCCTAAAAGAGAAATTATCAGGCTCTGACCAAAGTGCTCAAATCAAAAATCTCACTAACTGCATACAATTGTTTTATTGTTTTCTTTTAACAGAAATCATGAATTAATAGAGAACACAGGTGTAATAGAAGGATCAACCATTTTGGGAACATAACTACCTCTAAAAAGCCTTACAAGGAGTTACTCCAGCCATAATGCTGGAAAACACATTACCCACGGAGTTAAAATCAGCTCAACTGCATTTGCTCCTATGTGGAGTTTCCTGATTATAGCCTCCACTTATTTTGCCCACATACCAAATCTGAAAATGATTTTTTAAATTGGTAACTTTCAAGCTGGCTTCCCTGGTAGCAGGGAAACAAAATTATTTTCTGCCCTCAGTTGAAGTGCCTTTAAAAAAAAAAAAAAAAGAGCATTTGGTGAGAAATGCATTTTGAAAATGAAGCTTGAGTTTGTAGCTTCACTACAATGAGGAAGCAGAAAATAATCAAACTTCAGCTTTCCTCTTGACAACCCTAATGGCTCATCTGGTAACACTTCAGACATTTTATTCCCCGCTGGGCTAATCCTACGTGTCATTTATCTCTTCACATTTCTGGAGGAAAAAAGTATGTCTTGGATGTATGTGTATCATGTGTGTCTGTCTGTCTGCCTGTGTATGTGTGCACACACACGTGCGCACATGCAAGTACAGAGCTGATAGGAAGCTCACATATACTTGCTATAGACAGAGGTGTCCCAGAAATGTGTCATATTGGCTTTGCAAGAGCTGGCTGTTAAACTTTCAGGAATTCTGCAAGCCAGTTGTTATCACGATAGTGGCTTGAAATCAACATTGGTGGGTGTATTCATACCAGAGAAATTGACATGCACACTAACCCAGGACTTCGGGGGTTTTTCTGAAGAGTGGATTGTTAAGCATATCGCAGCCTGTCACTGGCCACCATGACACCAGCTGTTCACGCCAACACCATCCTGATTGGGTCACGCTCCTACTGTAACCACTGTGCTCTACTTAAATAGCCTCAGACACTGCTCTCACTGTAATGTCCACCTTTTCTTTGGCTGTAAGCTTTGAAAAGCAGTGTATACTAGCACATCATCTATCATGGAAAAAAAATATGTTTTGAGTGTGGGGTTGAGCCTCAGGTACATTGCTGAATAAATTCTGGGCAGCTCCACTGCTGCTAGATCCCAAACAGATCATTTGGGAAGGAAGAAACCACGCTGGGCCTTAGAGAAAAATAAAATGGCTCAGTTCGCACTGCTGCCTTGGGCCAGTCCAAACCCTGAAGTCATCCTGCATGGGGAGAGCTTGTAGTCAAAGCATGGGGAGATGGAGCCGCTTATCTGTTCGGGCACATCAGAAGATAGATGAGGGGAAGTCGCTGATAACACTGAGGGCTCCTCCCCACTCCACAAGATGGAAATGAGCAGCCTCCCAAATCAGAGCATTAAGACAAAGACCCACCAACATATGATTTTTATAAACAGAGTAATTTGGGCTTTGGGAGAGCGTGAAGACTCTGCCCAGATTATAATGTCGTCTACCATAGACCTTAATTTCTTCTGTCATGGAGAATATGATTAGGCTCAATCCCATTTGATTGTAGGGAATGTCAGTTCCCATTAACAAAGAAAAGAGCACTCAGAAACATGCACCACATGTTTAACCCCTTGGAGCAAGGACTTCTCCAGCCCAGATTGGTCTTTTCAACTATTGAAAGCACTTCAGTCCAGGCAGATTGTCCAGCAGATAAGGAGTTTGCTTACTATTGCACTTCCCAAGAGGCTCTTTTTGTTCCCCCGTTGGCCTAAAACAGTAAAGGCTACAAATATTTTTTTATTGTTTCATTTTGCAATTGAGGGAGGTGCACTGCCCACCCCGATCTGTAAGAAATCTCCCTCCCTCCTTGCATGCTGGGCCTGGTTCCATGTGCTCGACTCTCTGAGGGCAGTGGTGGGAAGCGAGGCCTGTCTGTCTGCCGGCACTGCTTCCCATTCTGCCCATGCACCGGCATGTGCAGGTGACTCCCACAGACACCACGAAATTATGGTTCCTGATCCACACCTGTCTCAGTAAACACTGCAGCCTCGGACCAGCCACTTCAATTCCACTGAACTCTCTGCAGTTCAAACAGGGCACCTGGGTCAGTGTGAAAGCTTAGCAGGCCCAGCTGACCTGGGAGGCCCAGCAAACAGTTTATGTTGGGGAGCAATCTGGAGATTTCCTCCGATAAGGATGCTATTACAGGCTGACAAATGTGGAAAGGAACAGAGTGGGCTGTTTTTGTCCACACTGACCTAGGGTGAGAATGCTGGGATTATTGCTGATTGGGGATAAATGGCAACTGGTGATTTATTTGTTCAAGTGAAACCAGCCAAGTTCATCCCTCAACACCATCTCCCATCTCTTTAAGCTTTTTTTTTCCTCCTCAGACAAAAAAAAAAAAAACTTAGCAATTTTGGAAACTTCAAATACCATCATCCATGTGAACTCCATTACCCTTAGGATAAAATCTGCAATATTTAATGAACCTTCAAGGCAATAGGGTCCTACTGGCCTCTCCAGGTCCTCAAATGCTGCGGTCACTGCAATCACCACCACTTGGTTTTCTGGCTGCACCGAGCTCCTCTTGGCTGCCAGACTCCTGCTCGTGCCAGGCCCCTCTCTTGGATTTCTTCCCCTCTCTTCACCTGCCATGTTCTCTTTGTCCACCTTGTTCCAGGTTGAGTGTCACCTGCAGAGCCTAGGCCAGGTCCCTATTGTGATCTCTAAGGTCCTGTGCATTCATTCTTCACAGTCAACACAACCACAGATAATAATTTACTGGTGGCCATTTGTTTAAAATTTTTCTTCACCACTAGAGGGGACTCTGTCTGTCTTATACATGTAGCACTTAGTGAAATGCCATTGACTTCATATATCAAACGCATGGATGAAAGGACTAGGTGTGTAAGAGATATTGCTGTCAATGAAACAAACGAACAAATCAAACTCAATAGACCAAAACCTTCATTTCAGATGTGCACAAATTAGAAGGTGAGTTTTCCCTCCAAACTCTCTTCCCTTCCCTATCATTCTAGCACAAGGGCTTCAGACAAAGCTACCATCCTACCAAGTATCATCTTCAAAAGTGAAAGTGAGCTACATTCTGTGCACATTGCTATGTGTGTTTTGTGTTTTACTAGTCCGTCATCCTCATCACAATGCACAAAATATGGTGGTGAATTAAAGATGCCATAGGTGCACACATTATGGAACATTCACCTATTAAGAGGTCAAGCCTTTGTTACATACCCTTGAATCAGAGGTATCATGTGACTATTTGGACCAACCAACTGCATTGAAAATAATGTCACGCCCCTTTCCACTTTCAGTATCAGAATGCTTATTCTGTACATTCCTCAATGCCATCTCCCATCTCTCTAACCTTTTTATCTTCACTTCAGGGGGAAAAAAATCTTAGCAATTTGGGAAACTCCTAAATACCACCACTCTCATACCCTTAGGATAAAATCTGCCATCAAAGATGGGAAGCCAGATGTCACGCAAGAAGTCTAACTCCTCTGAGACTATCAAGCAGGGAGGAAACCCAAACTAATCACAGAGGGAAATCCAAGGAAGAATGTCTGTCCAGAGCTGGCTGTGGTGGCCAACCCAGCTCAGGTACCAGTAATGTGCACAAAGACTGTTTTGCATACTGTTCTATCTGTGTCTAGCTGGCCCCCAGCCTCGTGCAGTCAGAAGTGGAGCTGTTCAGAGGTGGATCTAGAATGTGTGATGCTGAGACTGGTTTATGGCCCAATGCTAGGATTAAGAGTAGTAGTGTTAAAGGTGTGAGCATCACCGCATTACAGCAGATAGTCTGGATATAAGTGACAGAAAGAGGAAGCTTGTCTTGTCTCTTGTTGCTTTGCTACCTTTCGCTCACTATGAACTGTTTTTCTTCTGTAATGTCTGTCTGCTATTCCACCCTGCCTTGGAGCCAGTTGATTATGGACTGAAACCTCTAACACTGTGAGTTAAGTAAATTGCTCCTCCTTTAACTTTGGGTGTTGGGTATTTTGTCCCAGGTGAGAAAAGTAACTCAGATATATACCCATCCCAAAGGAACCATCATGTAACTCCAGGCTCAGCCATAGAAAAATCTCCATGCCAAAATTGTAATAATAACAAAGGGGTGTTTTAGCCACTAAGCTGAGGGGAGGATTGTCAGGCGGCAATACATAACCAAAATTCATGGGCATGTCATGACTCACATTTTATACATGAGAATTGAGACACAAGACTTCCCAAACCACACCACTGGTGAGGGATGGAGCTGGGAGTCCAGGGAGGAAAGGCCATCAGCTAAGTGATTAGTAGATACAACATCCACTAGCACCAATTAACTTTCCATGTGTTTCAGAAATTTGCTCAGCCTCACTGAAGACAATCCTTCACCTATTTACCAACCTGGAATATCCACAATGAGTCTAAAGGAAAATGATACATGGTAAATACTTTAAAGAACTGTAGGTGTGCTAAGGATATGAGTTAGTGACATTTTCCCTCTTCCCCACTTTCTGACATTTCAAACACACTTGAAAATTTAAACAGCATTTTAACATATTCTTTGATTACTTCCGTTTCATGATGTGTTCACAAAGGGCTATTACATGGGAATCCAAGTGTTCAGCCTGCAAAATTTCTCCTAATCATTTTATAATCCTTCACCAATATTTTCATTCTGGTCTCCCCACTTCACAGCGAAGAAAGGGATCCTCCGGTGGAGGGTAATTTGGAAATAACCAAACCACAAACCAAATCGTCAGCCATCTCACCAGGGGATCATTCTCTACAGCAAGAACCCCTGGCTAGGGCCGGGGAGTTAGTTCAGTGGTTCCGGCG
>PVIR01008281.1:21489-57552 GCA_004026965.1 Petromus typicus
CACTTTTCCAAAAGATGATAACACCGTAGGCTAGCTTAGTCAACTTAGCCAAAAAAAAAAAAAAAAAAAAAAGAAAGAAAAGAAAAAAATCTATGCCTCAAACTGTTATGTAGCTGTAATTTCAGGGACCTCCCTACTTCTTTTCCCTTAGCCCTCAACTTCATCAGAGAAACACAGGTAGCATTGGTTTTGTGCATTCATCACTTCTTTGTTTTCTCCTCAAAGTAATCTCCTGAGATCTGGGTTACACTGATGACACAGGTGATCAAGGGAGAGATTTACATTCCCCAACTAAAGAATGATCCTTTACAACACCCAAGGACGTTCATTTTGAGTGACCCGTGCTATTACAAAGACTAATGAACATGCCAAAATCCAGGGAAAAAATCATTCTAAAAGCTAATCCAGTAGAGAGGAAAAGAAAACTATTTGAAAGCTTTTCAAAGATAAAGAATAGCTCCACAAGATCATACTTGAGCAATTAAAAAATTGTATGCATGCACAGATATAAAATCAGCTAGCAGAACTAAAACAAACTTACTGATCTCTATGCATTATCACCACTAAAAATCTGCACAAGTTTCCCATTAGTGCTTATAAATAAAAATATATTTCAATACTAGGTGAATTCTTTGATTAGACCAGCATATATATTTTAAGAACCTATTAGGAATCAGTTAAATCCTAGATGTGGGAGATAAAATAGTAAAATTTATAGTCTGTGATTTCATGGGCCTTATAGTCCAATGGGTAAGACACTAAGAAAACAATGATATGGAGGCGGGGAATCTAGCTCAGTGGTTCTGGCATCTGCCTTGCAAGTGCAAGGGCCCAGATTTGATCCCTGGTAACCACATACAACAATGCTGAGTATGGAAACTCATGCTCACTAGCAGTCAGAACCACATACCACAGTGCCCAGCATGGTGGCTTACCCCTGTAATCCCAGTACTCTTGAGGCAGAGGCAGGAAGATTACTGTGAGTTCAAGGCTGAGCTCAGGGCCAGCCTGAACTACAAAAGGGAGCCCTGTCTCACACACACACACACACACAAAAAGCAATGATATGAATAAACTGTGATAAGTCTTTAGAGATAAAAGTTAACCATACTTTGAGAAAGGATAATGATGGAATATAAGGTAGATTGGCAGTGGGCTCAAAAGTCAGCAAGACTTGACTGAAAAAGGAAATTTGAGAAATAAACACAGAAGTAAATTAGTGTGAAGAAGGCATCAGAGAGAAAAATTCTAGGGAGAAGAATGTGTGAGTAAAAACCTTGAGGTGAGAGAAATCTTAGCATTCTGAGACCCAGCTTTGTCCGTGCTCACAAAAATAGGATCAAATTCTGCTATGGTCACCACACTACATGGAACAGTGTCTTGCTCATAAAAGGTGCTACCTGCTACATGGTGGTTGGGTGAGTAAATATGGTAAATATAGATGGAATTCAATGAGCGAAGAGAGGAGACACCTACGGGAAGCCTATTCACACAACCAGAAGCTAGAGTTTGAAGAGGCCCACACCCATTTTGAAGATGCTTCATCATCTCATTGCAACACCCAGCAAATCCACACCCAATTTTTTCCTTTCATTTATTGCTGGAATTCACAGGTTTCCCACATCTCACATCTTTAGTGTAAGATTTTCCAAGGGCCAGGGTTGTTTCTCATTCATCTTGGTTGCCTCTGTGTCTTTCACAAGCATAATATCAAAAGAAACTTGATGAGATCTTGACTGAACTTCGATTTATTGAGGCCTTAGTATGTGACAAAGAATGTCCTAAACACTTTGCTTACATCAATTCATTGTCCTTTGAAAAATATCTACAAGAAATAGGTGTAAGTGAAGATATGAATGTGTCTGTCTGTGTGATTTTCATTAAATTTCTGTCTCCAACTACAAATGAGAAACCTGAGGTTTATAATGGTTAAGGAACTTAGCCAAAATTATGTTGCTGACAATTTTATCTTTTATGCCCAGAATCTGTTCTTTTATCTATTATGCTATCCTGCTCCTCTCTACTAAAATATAAAATTAAGAATTTTATTGGCCTGTTTTTTTCGGAAATAAATATGTTTCATGGCTCTCACATGTCATACTATGTATTAATGTCAGTCTTATATTATAGTCCAAGACTAAAAGTTGAGATGCAAATGTATTTCCTTTTTAACAATATAGCAAGATCACAAGGATTGCTCCTCAGAGCAAATGGATAAAATTAACTAAAACTACTTTCTTTTAGTTAAACTGAATTTTGGAAAAACTAAAATATTTTAGAAGTTGAGCCTTCAACTTCTCCTTTGGGTGCCATCAAGGGCATCCAATTCAGTTTTACCAACCAAGATGCGTACTTTGCCAGCAGACAGAGGAGGCTAACTGACTCCCTGCAGATATTTTTGTGGTAGATCGCTATCATTTTTCCCATTAGACTCCTCCCCCCAACATTGGTGGCAGCAAGCTGGGCTGGAGGTGAGGCTGCTTATTTCTGTGACATCCTCATTTTCTATGTTCTAAGTGAACCTCAAATTAAGCCCAGAAGGCCAAGTGGCTCACGACATTTATATAGATGGAAAAAATGGGGACCCAGAATAGAAAATTTCAAAACAGAAAAGGCTACCACAAAAATATTCTGTAACCTTCCCTGAGTCAGACTAAACCCATATTCACAGGTGAATTAATCTGTACCCACACTTCCTAAGCTAGTGTCAATGTTATTCAAATAAATTTAGAAGTAGTCAACATGGTTTGAATTTTGTGTCCACCCAAGTCATATTGAAACTTAATTCCACCACAGCAGTACTAAGAAGTGGGATCTTTAGGAGGCAGTTAGACCTTGGTGGCCTAAGGGACATTCATAATAAGGTCATTGCCATAGAGTAGGGCTGGAGAGGCAGTTCCCCCATCCCTCAATCACACCCCTCAGCACAAACAGCAGGTTACCATCGTGAAGCACATGGCAGCCTCCTCAGATACCAAACCTACTGGTCCTTTGATCTTTGACTTCCCAGTCTCCATGGCTGTGAAAAATAAATTTCTATTTCTTATGAACTACATAGACTCTGGTATTTTCTTTTTCCTTTTGAGACAGGGTCTCGCTTTTGTAGTTCAGGCTGGCCCTCAGCTCACTATGTAGCCCAGGCCAGCCTTAAAATCACAGCAATCCTCCTGCCTCTGCCTCCCGACTGTTGGGATTACAGGCATGAGCCACCATGTCTGGCTAGCTTCTAGTATTTTGTTTTAACCTCAGGATCAGACCCATAGTAATCTAAACACAAGAAAATGATCAAGGTCAAGGGTAGAGATTTGATACTTGTTATTCAGCTTTTCAATGCCATGACAAAATATATGAGCAAAAAACCTGAAGGAGGGAAAGTTGTTCTGGGATCCTGGTTTCAGTTAATGAGCAGCTGGTTCCTTTGTTTTTGGCCTGTGCCAAGGCAGAAATACCATGGTGAAACTATTTGGCAGAAGAAACCACCCACCTCATGGCCACCAGGTGCCAGAAAGAGATGAAGGCTCAGCCCCAGAGGAAAGGGCTTCAAAACCACACCTCCAGAGACTGCTTCATCCAATCAGGCTCCACCTCCCTCATAAGCTTGTTGGGTAATGAACTACAACTATAGGAATCCATAAATGAAGTTAGAACCCCTAGGATCTTACCACTTTCCAAACCACCAACTCCAAACACTACTAAACTAGAGATCAAACTCCTCTCACATGAGATTTGGGAAACATCATGTCCAAACTATAATAATAACTGTGCTACTTTCCATAAAACCATCGTAGCTGGTACATTTTGAACCAATAAAGCTGCCTGTGGTTAGGTATGTTAATATAAAGAGCATCTGGGGAGAAAAAAGCTCCAAATGGTATCCAAATTTAGGTTATGCCTAATTCAAGGACACATACACCCTGGGTATAAGGAAATGAAAAAAACTGGTCCTAAATATCTCACTTATCCAAGTCACCAATTCCCTCACCAACCATGAAATCACAAATCACATCTATGGAACACTTACTGTGCCAAAAAGCATGTTACCCCTACAAGACAGGTCCTGCTACTCTCCTGTCCTATGAATGAGGACATGGAAACAAAGCAGGCAATTTGCCAAAGTCACATATCTAACACACATGACTTGAACCCAGACAATCTGGTGCCAGTGTCTTTATTACTAAGAATAACATAACCACTCATTCACCTTTTGAAAAATAAGAGGCTGAGTGGGATCAGTGCTTACATACCTGAAAAGTCCGACTCTGAAATTCAGATTAAAGACCAAAAAGAAATAAGGAAACAACTCAAAAGCTGTGACCAAAGGAATGATAAGCTGAAAACTGTTTTAAACAGTTATTTTGATGGCAGATGTTTTTCCTGAAACATTTTTTAAAGTTATATATATATTAAAGGATTCTATTTACAAAAAAAAAAAGTAGTTCATAAAAACAAACCCATATATAACATAAAACCCTTTGCCAAAAAGACACTAACCATGAAATATAAGAAATGTTTAGTGGTATTTAAAATTGTCTTGAGAGTTGAGCTTAGGAAAAAAGAAAAGATGCTATGGTACAGAAAATATATGACAATCTGATTTGGGGCATAGTGTACTCTGACACTATTTTCTAACCTAAAAAGTCACATTTTTAAAATACAATCTTCTAAAAAAAAATGGCCTCCTGTAGTCAACAAAGAAGACACAGGTTTTGCTTTTTTGATTTCAGTAAAAATTTTAATTCTAGCTGGTGTGGAGGTTTCTGTTGTAGAACTGTTACGATGCTCCTCGGGCTCTGGGGTCACAGCAAAAGCCTCAAAGAAGAGTTAGACCCTGAATAGTGGAAATCAAGGAGGCCCTGTGGAGATTGGTTTGGGGCATGTTCTGTTGCTATTCCAACTCCTGCGTGAGGCATGCTGGGACTCTAACTACACAGAGTGTCCAGGCAGTGGGAGGTTAGAGGCCCAGAGGATCCTGGGAGATGAGGGGAATGGAAGCTGACCCAGATACAGAGAAGGGTAGAGAGAGAGGACTTTCAGCCTGATGACAAGGTGGAAGCTAGGATAAACAGTAAAAAGTCATCATTCCAACAGAAAGCAGAGAGATAAAAGATGCTGGCCTCCCATCAGAAGCTAGGTAAGAGTGCATCTGGGACAGGAATTGCCAACATAAGTAGATAACTCTCTATGAGTGGCAGAAAGAATGTTCTAGAAGCCAGGTCAAGCTCTGAGGAATAGGATTGGTAATAACTAATAGGCCAGCTAGCATTCAATATCCTATATATAGTAAAGGGGCCCGGAGTGATCCCCAGTTAAGTCCTACATGGATCAGGGCTGGGAGCCATGTGGCCACAGGGCTCTTGGAGAACATGTAAAAGTACAGCCATCACACCTGACCAAAGCCTAAGGACCTGGTTCTAAGCAGCACAAGACAGCTGCTTCCAGCGAGGCATCGTTCCAAGCCAACCATGGACAAACATACACTACCAACATCCAATTTCCATCTGGCCCAAACCTGAGCAAGTATCCAGGTAATCTTTGGGTTTCTTTGTCACTTGTACAGCACTAGACTATCTGTTTAGCAAAATGCTGTTCATCTTTTGGGGGGAAGGGAAGCAGTCTACTACCAAGCTATCTCCGCAGTCCTTTTCCTATTCTGAGACAAGGTTGTCCTATGTTCCCAAGTTGTCTTCGAACTTGTGCTCCTGCCTCATATTCCCAGGTAGCTGGATTAAGGCACGCACCACTTTGCTTGGCTCCTATTTATCTTTTTAATCGACCCTCTCTCTCATTCTAGATGCTCCTCAGAAGCAGGCAGCATCCCTCGTGCTTCTTCTCTGCTCTACAGAACTTAATGCTGATCAGTGAGTGCTTTAAAGCCACCTATTAAACACATCCTGTCTGCAAGTCTCTACCAGCACTCTGGCTGAATTCAAAGAAGCCAGGCTTCTGTGGCATGAGAGGCTGGAGTTTGTAAACTGAGAGCCAACATGCTGGGTGGCATGTTGGACTATTGAATGTCTGGCACAGGGTCTTGGGATTTCAGGAGCATGTTGTACACATCAAATCTAAATGGCACTGCCAGCCATCGAACCCAAATCTGGCTTAATGCTGCAAAGCCAGTCCCAAGTGATACTCTGAAATAATCAGTCTTTTTTTTTTCAAACCCTCTTTTGTTGTACATACCAAGATGATCCCTTACTAAGAAACTTGGTGTTTGTTGCACAAGCACAAAGCACTGCTACTTAGTAATCAGGCACAACACAAAACTGAGGTAGAGAGAGAGACAAGTCATTTTGGTAAGGTCCTGTCCTCCTACTGGGGCTTGGGAGGAGCAAGCACACTGTCCTCCATCTTCATCAGTGTTTTGTTTATGGCACTGGGATTCAACCTAGGGCTTCCCACAAGTTAGGCAAACTCCCTAGAACAGAGCTATAGCACCTCCTCACCCACCATCAATGTTCTAGCAAGCAGAAGACCGTTAAGGAGTGACAGGCACCTGATTCTCTCCATTTCATTTTTCTATTCAAAAAGTGTTGGCCCCTAAATCCTGATGTCCCTACTCCTAAGGCTTCCTAAGAAGGAAACAAAAGTATGACATGGGACCAAGAACTTGTTCTCTGGAAGTTTAAGATGTCATTATGTCACTTACTATTTTCCTAAGATCAGAAGAGTCAGCTGACTTCTCAAGAGTAGGGTCCTTACCTCACAGACTGTTGTGAGTGTTAGTAAGACTAACCAACACAGAGCCAGGAATACAGAGCTGCCCCACGAAAATTCCTCCCTTTCTTCTTGTTTCTCTACCACTCCATCTGCTGACATTCTCACAACACAGAACCACTGGTGGGAAGTCTTTACAAGACATCAGAGCCAGACCTTTTCATTGTGCTGAGAGATGACTCAACCCTTCCTGACAACAGCTGAAAAATCATTTCATCACTGGGAAAACTCTAGATCAGAGAAATAGCGATGTATTGGTTTGCTATCGCTGCTGCAACAAATGGCTACAAATCTTGTGCTTAAACACGAAGGCATTATCTTACAGTTGTGTAGGACAGAAATCTGACCAGCATCTCGCTGCCCTCCAATCAATGCCTTGAAAGCTAACTTCCATTCGGAGGCTCTGGGAAAGAATCATTTCCTTACTCATTCAAATTGTTGGCAGAAGCCAGTTCTTTGTACAGAGCCTCCTACTGCAGTGGGCACAGACTCCTTCCTGCACTCTCGTGCTCTCTCTCTCTCTCTCTCTCCCTCCCACCCTTTTTTCTCCCTCTCTCTCTCTCTCTTCACAGTCAGGAAATAGTATCTGATTTAAGAACTCATGTGATTACACTGGGCCCACTTGGATAATCCAAGATAAACCCTCCATCTCAAGGTCTGTAACCTTAATCACATCTGCAAAATTCCTCTGCCTTGTAAGGTGATATTCACAGGCTCTGGGGCCAGGGCAGAGATAGAGTAGGGGGGATTATGCTGCCTGCCACACAAGAGTGTTGAACCTTAATTCATCAATAATTCTGGGACCTGGACAAGGGAAATTATTTTTGGAGTAGTCTCACCACTGAATTTTCTCTTATTGCCTAGAATTAAGTTTACTAAGGCAGTGTGTAAAAGATGATAATTATATGCTATGTAATTCAAAGCCATAGGTTTGAATTTGTTTAGACTTTTAAAACTAAGCATGTCCTTTGGAAAAATCAGCTTTTACGCCCAAAGGAGAAATGTGCGCAATAACCTGGCCCTAGTACAGGAAAGTCGAGGAATGTTTTCAGAGCCTAGAAAGAGAGCTTCCTTCAGAAAGCTGAAGTGACTTACCATGGCGGCATTTGTCCCAACAGCCTCTCTGCTCCTGTTTTACAAACAAAAACAACTCACTCTTAGAATTCATGGCCGATAGAGTAGGAGGCAGGAGCCAAAGAGATTTTAAAAGCCTTGTCCATCACCCTTTCTATAGCTTATGAGGCATGGGCCAAACAATCACCTTATTAGCTAAGGGAATGTTCTAAGCAACTTTCCAACCACATTAAGCAGGCGTTAGTGCCAGGAAAAAAAGGCAAGAAAGGCTAGGAAGGGAGTTCAAGACAGACACAATAAACTTCATGCCTTTTATTGCTGAAAAGAGGAGCTGCCATTCATATCTCTTTCGGTTGCAAGCTGCCTCTTCAGTCCGCGCCCTCTTCCCTTCTCTAAATTGGATTTATAATCTCCAGCCCCTTCTACAGAATCCCAGGTGTAGGTCAGTGACTGTCACTGTGAAAAGCAAGAGAAAAGAAAAGCTAGCCATGTTTTTTTTTTGGGGGGGGGGGTGCTTTTTAGCCCCACAGCACAATGGTACCTGTGGCTGGTACCTTGTGGCTGGGGTTTTTTGTTTGTATTTCAATAAATGCCCAATTGAAATAATGTTAATTTATCTGCATTGGCTGGGAAATACACATGCTAGTCACCAACCAGCAGAAGGGCAGGTGAAGAAAGACCAATGTTCCTGCTGTGGCAGAAACCTGTTTACATTCGGTCACCAATATAAACAAGCAGGCTGAAGCCAAGTTCCCTAAACAAACTGTAGTCTTCACAGCTGTCTCTCTGCAAGATAATGAGCTTCCCATGCCTATGTGAATTCAAGGCAGGAAGAAACTAGGATTCTCTCTCAGTCAATATTTTCATAAAAAGTCACTTCATGCGAAGGCCCAGGGTCTGACCTAAGCTAATAAATGATTATCCTTCGCTACTAAAATCAGGACCCTAATTAACTTGCTAATTGTTAGTCTCTGTTCATGGACATTAACCTGAGTTATCCCACTACATACACCTGTAAGTAAATTATGGGCTCCACACTCAAGATGAGCCTCCTGTCCAAGTAGATAAATGTCCTTGATGTGTGGGTCACTCATAATTCTTTTAAGTGACCAAAGGTAGAAGGTTCTGTTACAGGCACTTCTCCAAGTGAATTAAATGGACACGAATGCTTTCTAATAATTTATTTCTTGAACAGAGACGATGGTCACTGTTCTCTGGAGCATCTGGTCTCCTTGTTCCTGTCATTCTCATTGTCACAGCAAATCTTGCACAGACTAAGGACTGGCTGAACAAGTTTATCACCTCTCTTCTGCCTCATAAAGGACTATGAGATACACAGTATCATCATCATCATCATCATCATCATCATCAGTATTTTTGCCATTTTCTAGAGGAGGAGAGTAAGTTTTAGAGAACTTATTGACTTATCTTAGCGAATGTCACTAGCACATACCCATTCACACCCCAGCCCCATACCCATGGATTAGGATGCTGAGTTCCTCCCTCAAACTGAGACCCTATGCCTGAGGACTTGCTCCAGCACAAGAGCACCTGTACCATGAGAACAAAGGTCTTCCTGTTCCCTACTCCAGAAGCAGCTCTTCAGTAATGGCAGTCAAAAGTTGGTGGACAGCACTGGAGCTCCCTCTCCTCTCACACAGGATGATGTGGAGACAGGTTAACACTGTCATCAGGAAGCCCAGAAGCAGTGGAGTTTGGGGTCTCATAGCAGAATCTGTTCACCTTGTTATGGTCTCTTTACCTTCTCTGGGGAGCATCCAAATAAATTTGTACCCAAATAAATAACTGCAACTGAAGTTTAAGACTTGAGGTCAGATTCTACGAGAAGCCAACATATCCAACATACCTGATATGGCCAAGCCAGCTGATCAACACATGATCATCACCAAATGACATAGCTGGAATCAAATCCAGCCAGGTGATGCCAAAGTCCATACTCTTACTCCCTCACTAACACCTGGACTGCTTTATATAGCTATCAAAAACTGACCATTCCTTATCTGACACAATAATAATCAATGTACTCAAGTAATAAATTAGAGTTCAATATTTTCCTATTTTTGTTAATATTTTTCAGCTCCTTTTGTTTCTAGTAGCGCTCCTTGATAAAACAGTACTGACCAATAACCATAAAAGATATCAACTCTGACCTTTTTTATCATAAATTTCATTCCTTAAGTCCCTGACAAATAGCCTTCATGCCCGGCTCTCACAATGACTGAGTTCCTATAAGTAGAGATCCAACATTTATGAATGTCCATATGTTTCTGGTGAAATCACAGGATGTCCTCCATATTATCTCAAATGGGTATTATTATATCCATTTTACAGGTGCAGAAACTGAGAATGGGAAATTGTTCAAGCTCACACTATGAGAATGTGCTATAGCCAGAAATGAAGCCAAGCACTTTTTGTAACACAAATAACGCTCACATGCCAGGTATTATTCCAAGATCTTTATATGATAAGTTCTTTACTCTTGAAACAAACTATATGGATAGGATGGATCATTCATCCCCATTTTATGGATGTGACAACTGAATCAATGAGCAGTTAAGTAATTGCCCAGGTCACACAGTAAATGGAAGAAGCCAAATTCACGCCCAGAGCTATGACTTCCAATTATGTTCCTACACACTTCTCTTTGTTAACACTCTGCCCTGATGCTTCGTATGGATCCAAATTCACAGGCTGCATTTCAGACCTCAGCATCATTTTCACATGTGGCTCTTCCTCTTGTCTTGCTCAATACATACCCAGTCTCATCCCTTCTCTTCTCATGTGTCACTCTTCTCATGAGCCCCTTGAGCCCCATGTCATCTACACTCTGCATCTCCACACCATTTCCAAATGCTCAGACCAAAGTCCCTACCACAATGTGAAGTCAACTTTCCACATTCTGATGTCATATGGGGTGAAGCTGGAGGTCAGCTTCACCCCATATGAGGTGAAGAGGCCATCTTGACCTCTTCACAGCTGAGCTCTGTAAAGAGGCTCTCCTCTCGGTCCATTCCCATTTTACAAGTAGATGTGTCTTGCACACCAGGCAGACAGCATGAAACAGCTGGAGGATGCCACACATGTTGAACTGGCTCCCTACAGGCCAGCACCCCATTTCTACAGGTGTTGTCTCACTGCAGATGCTAAGCATTTATTTTGATTTAAGAAATGCCACTATACATTATTTAGCATACATTCCTAGCAGCCTCTCAGTCTCTGCATTGTGCCAGGTTCTGGGAATATAGCAATGGTTGCTGCTCTCCAAGAGCTTAGAGCCCAGTAAGAAAGAAATACACAAAGTTACCTCTGCCCTGATCCTCCTCTCCCGTCTAATCTCCAAACATGGTTGCATCCCAGACCTGGTCCTTAAGCCTCTTCCCTTTGGATATTACACTCCCTAGAGATCCCCCCTGATCCTGTGG
This sequence comes from Petromus typicus, assembly GCA_004026965.1. Classification (NCBI taxonomy): domain Eukaryota; kingdom Metazoa; phylum Chordata; class Mammalia; order Rodentia; family Petromuridae; genus Petromus; species Petromus typicus. Next base: position 32,721 of record PVIR01008281.1, read on the forward strand.
TTGAATCATCATCTCTACAGGCACCATCTCGATGCCTCCACTCATGTTGCCTCCAAGCCAGTCCCTGCCTTGCACTCCACATCTCCATGTCCAGTTGCTCACATGTCATCACTCCTTGAACATCTATGAGGAATGTACTAATGGCAAATTCTTGGTTCCCACTATTGCAGGTAGGACATTGTCTCCCCAAAAGACATGTTCAAGTCCTAATCACCAGTGCTTACGAATGTGGCCTTCTTTGTAAAGAATATCTTTGCAGATGTCCTCAAGTTAAAATGAGTTTGTACTAGACTGAGGTGGGCCCTAAACCAGTGCCTGATGTCCTCATAAGAAGCAGGAAAGTTGGACACAAAAAGAGAAGCCCATGTGACTATGGAAGCAAAGACTAGAGTAAGTCTTCTACAGGCTGAGTGATGCCAAGTATTTTTAAATCACTAGAAGTAGAAAGGGAGAAATCTTCCCTGGAGGCTTCTGAGAAAGCAAGACTTGCTAATAGCTGAATCGTAGACTAGACCCCTCCAGAACTGTGAACCAATAATCTTCTATTGTTATAAACTGTTGTGGTCCTGTCTAACAGCAGCCCTGGGAACTAACACATGCCCAGATTTTGTCTGTTCTATGTAAACAGAAGGCAAACCAACTTCCCACCCATCAGGTCAATTCTGTGCTCTTTTTTTGCCTTGATAGCTCACATCCAGCCCATCAGATGTCACCTGCTTGATACTCAAGTGCATCCCAAGCCTGACCGCATCTCTCCATCTTCACCATCTTCCCTCCAGTCACCATCGCCTCTCCTTGGGTTGGAACAAAAGCCCTCACTAGTGCCCTGCAGAACCCTTCACCACCACAGTCCACACTGCACACAACTGCGGCAACCAGTCTTTAAAAACATCGGTCAGATTCTGTCACTCTTTCCCCAAACTTCTTACAGCTTTTAGAATCTGAGTTCCACACTGCAGCTCTCATACCCACTACCACATGGTCCCGGTTAAGACCTCATCCCGGGCAAGCATCCCTCATGCTGCTTTAGCCACGACCACCACCCATCTACTGACCCTCCTCCTGCTACCCTTCATACACTGGCCTAGGTGTGTGAGATTGTATGTTCCTGCCTTCCTACCTAGAATAGAAACTCCATAAAAACAAGGTCACAGAGGTTAGGCACCCCCTCTGCCAGGCCCTCAGAGCCATGCATGTCTCACTGGAGACCTTCAACACATCTGCTGAGGTGATAAGATGCTGGGAGAGAGCATGTGCCCAGTGGTTGTGTTCACAGGGCAGAGCTTGAGTCTGCTTTTGGCTCAGCTTTTCCTCTCACCTCTAAAAGGAGAACAAGAGCTTCTATCCCATAGGATAATGCAAAGCTCAGACATGGCATGAACTATCATGTAGTTTCCCTCAGTTCTATTGTGTGACTTAAGTATGGATGCAGATCTCTATACCTTTTATGTAGCTTATGCATGGAAGAAGAGTGTCTGCTACAGTGTCTAGTTCCTGGCTGAAATTCAATAGGACATCAGTAGTGACTTTTAGGCACAGGAAAGGCTTCGGGAGGAGGCAACCCTTGCTCCAGCTCTTGGCCAGCAGGGCCAAGGAAGAAGCAGAGAGATGAAGACTTGCACAAGGTTCTCAGGACCCCACTGAAAGCTACTGAAGCTAGAACACAAAGTGATCTGAGCTGGGACAGGGAGGAAGAAGGGGCAGCAGAGATCAGGTGTCAGGGGAAGCGGGGGCCAGACTCAAAAGGCTTTGGAAGGAATTTCAGGATCTGATCAGACTTTAATGGTAAGCAAGAAAGGAGTTTATGAAACATGTCAAGATTCAAGGAGGAGTGCAAACCCCCATATGTCAACGGGTCTGACTAATTAGTGCCAGCAGCAGAGTCTGAAATGGACAAATCTCTCTCTCTCTCTCTCTCTCTCTCTCATTTAAAGATTCATTGTTTATTTTTGCTTATTCATCAAAAAAAAAATCCTGACTCTAAACATCAGAGAAGAATCTCATTCTTTTTCTAAATGCAAACCACTCAAGTAACAGCAAGAGAAATGTGTATATGGAAGATCTCAACACCAAGAAAGAAGCAGCATTCCAGGTTCACTGCCCCTGCCATGCCCACTCTACCTCTTAGCGGGTGAGGCCTCATGACCTGCTGGAGAAACCTTGTCCTGACACCCACAGAGGAAGGTGGCAGACACCAAGTGGACAAGAACTGAGCAAGATCCTTCCCTTCGACCATTCTCCATAAACTCAGTCCACAGTTGGAGCCAGTTCTTACACGGGGAAGAAAGATGAAAGGGACAAGGGCAGCTGAGGAGGAGCTAAGGGGGGAGCTTGTCTAACCTGGTCAAGGCCCTGGGTCTTATCCTCAGCACCTCAGAAAAAGAAGATAATTCAGGGCCGGGGAGTTAGCTCAGTGGTTCCAGCACCTGTCTTACAAGCACAAGAACCCAGGTTCGATCCCCAGTAACCACATACCATACTGGGTGTGGAGACTCACGCCCAGCAGCAACCAGTACCACATACCACAGTGCCGGGCGTGGTGGCTCACATCTGTAATCCCAGCACTCGGGAGGCAGAGGCAGGAGGATTGCTGTGATGTGAGTTGGAGGCTGAGCTCAGGGCCAGCCTGAACCACAAAGCAAGACCCTGTCTCCAAAAAAAAAAGAAGATAATTCAGACTTTGGCCCAATGCTACCCTTCTGAGTTTCTCTGCCATATTCAAGTTTCAAGACAAAGGTACAAGATGAAACTTGGGATCCTCTAGAACAGTCTTCACATCGCCATCCCTAGTCTCTGGAGAAGTCAGTCATGCCTCGCCCTGGACCTGTCTTTGAAGTCCACCCACCTCACCCAGGAACATCCCTGCTTCTTAGGAACATCCACCTTCCACTCTGTTATGTCACTATCCCCAAATGCAGGTTCAGATCCCTGCGTAGTTCCGGCGTGCAGCATGGTTCCCGGGACCCTGCAGGCTCTCAAGAAGTCCCTCCCACATGTGCACGGAGGAACACATGGCTCCATTTATTATGACATCAGTGATGAACCCTTGGGGTTACAGCAAAACATGAATAGACATGGAGTTTTATTTTTTTATTGTGTTTTGTTTTGTTTTTTAAGAAAGATGCAAAGGGAGATCAAATGATTAGACTTTTTCTTCTCCAGAAACTAAATTCCACAGCCAAGAAATGGGGAATTATGTACCACAGAGTCATAAAATGAAGAGAAGCATTTATTGGCCAGCTTTCTACACTTGCAAAAAAGGAGGGGGCACGGGGAATGAAGTCATTTCTTCTGACTTTCCAAGAAATGTCTCAATGTTGTTTGCAAGTCTGTTCACCAAGTCATCCTGGTCTCTAATGGTGGACAGTTTCTTTCTGCCCTGCAGGGACCCCAGGAAACATTGTCTTTCTCCTCAGTACTGGATTGTGTAGAATGAGGATCACAAATGCAAGCCCAGCCTTGACAAGCTAGAAACATAGTAAGACCCTGTCTCAAAATTTAAAAAGGATGGAGGATGAAGCCCAGGACATAATTCCTGAGTTCAATCACCAGTACTGAAAAAAAAAAAAAAGCAACAGAAATCAAGATTTCCTACTGAGTGGTAAGAAAGGATTGATGATGTATATTCATAATGTACCAATAAAGATTTGAATTTAAAAAATTTTTAAAATAAGGAAGGATCATTATATGGACCTTTTTCAACAGGCCCTTACAATCATTGGGAGTTTGTATTCGGATAATTCCATGTGCAGATCTAAGGCACTTTCTTCACTGACATCATTGTCTCCAAGATACATTCTAAGCTTTTCTTTAACATGATTTTTTTTTTCAGAAAAACGTGTCCAGAGATGATTCCTTTATGTATTTCCTCCTGACACTGTGACCTTCAGTGAACAGCGCAAAAAGTCAGACTCGATCGCATCTTCAGGGAACCACTCAGCCCTGCATAGATCACCTTTCAGGTCATATCGTGCACATCACCAAGAAAAGCCTGGGCTGCCTTGGCCCTACCTTTTACTGGGTAACCATGCTCTCTTAGTCATTGACACCCAACACTTTGCTGGTTCAATATAAACATTTGGGGCCAACTTAAAGTAACTGTATCACTAATTACTATTGAATTATAGTGGAAATCATACAGAAGTACTTCTAATACTCAGGCTAGGACGAGCCCATGTGATTAATGTTATTAACATAGCATTCAGTTTGGTAATATACCATAATGATCCAGCTATTATAGTAAAGTGTTACTAAATATTCACTTGGCTCCGAAAAACACAGTAGGTGTGAAGTTTCTTTGTCGAATCTGGAATTGAAATGAAGCTTTTTATCAGATTTAAGCCTGGTATGATGCCCTAAGAAAGTGAATCTGCCTCCTAAAGAAATGTTTACAAAGACACAGAAAAGACCCACAGAAGGGATCCGTTTATCATAAACAATACAAATATTTACTTGATTATTTAATGGGTGCCCAGCATGTCTGTCCTTAATGCTACATTAGCTGACATCAGGAACTCACCATATGTGCAAATAATTAATTCAAATTATGCTTTCCTTCCAGTGAGTTCTTTTATAAAGGAGCAGAATTAATGTCGAGGTCTATCCAGGAGCAGAGGGTTGGAGGCCCTCTCTCCACGTCTGCCGTGATGAGTACCTAGTTTTTAATACTTCATCCTCATTGTCATTCTGCTGCCAAAAGCTGATGGCATTTGAAATGCTCCTACAGTGTTCCTTATGTAATCAGTAGGATGACTAACACAGAGATTAAAAACCTGACTTGGCTAAAGATTTTCTGATGAGATTAAGTTTCAGATGCCCGAGATCTCCCAAATAAGTCCTCCCTTTTAACACCACAACAGCAACATACACAGCTTGCAAGTATCTACAGTGGAGATCCAGCATGCCTGGCTTACAAGGATAGAAAGAAAAGCAGGCTACCAGGGTGAGTTGGCATATTAGTGGGCTTGAGGCTTGTCTGTAATAAAGGTATTCAAATTGCATGAAAGGATCTCCTATGGGCACCTACACCATCGCTTTCTCTGTGAATCAATATATAGCACATTTTCGTTTGCATGATATTTTCCAAAGGCAAAGCCCTTGATGGAAGCAACGTTCAGACACAATGCGCTGCATTAAAATTATAACTACTGAGACAATGGATTCACTCACACTGCTTCCAAATAGGTTGCTACAAGGACCCACCTGCCCACCCTGACAGGAGGTGGACTTGGGCATCTGCTCCCTCTCTGGATATCTTGATTCTACATCTTTTCTCTCCGGTTGCTCTGGTTAATGCTAGTTGACCCTTTCTTCTTTCTATGAATAATTTAAAAAGAAGAAAGAACAACCAAGAAGAATGTCAAACTTACCTCTGAGAAAGAAACAGATCTTTCTCTAGAACAAAGTGTACTATTATATGATTCATTCACAGATATCTATATGAATACATATGTATCTGTGTACATACTATATACATGTACATATTATAGACTTGTAATGAATGTTCAACTAGATATTGAGCATAATATGACTGACATAATACCCAACAGCAATCAGCTTTCAATAAGTATTAGCTACAATTACTCCTATCATTAGATTATATCCAGAGCACTGAGCACAGTGGTGGTAGAACATCAGTATTCAATAAACAGCAGACCCATCTATTATTACTAACTCCTACTGCATACTCATTGATTAAAGGAAACTAAAGCTCAGGGGAGCTTTGTAACTTACCCAGGGTGACACTTCTGGCAAATAGTAACCTAGGATTTGAACAAGACCTGTTGGAGTCAAAGACCTGGGCCCTAGACCCTACACCTTGCTGATTTTTAGATATCTTCAGAGACGACCCTGAGAAATCAAAAGATCAATTGATTTACTTCAGGTTGCAATGAGACCTTTGAGGACACAAAAATTCTCCACCAAAAGAAAGGGAAAAAATCTTCCCAAATGCTTAAAAATACTTTCTGAAGATTTCTCAGTATTATACAGCTGACTATGAAAAATCAACATTCAAAATCATACATTTATTCCCTGCCTACTGACATTTTCTGCAGTTTGAATGAATCTGTACTTACAAGGAAATTTCCAGAATTGAAACAGTGGTCAGAAATGATTAATTCATGGTTCAATTCTGTATCAGCAATTAATTAAATTCACCCAGTATTATAGAGAAAACAATCCTCTCCCCTGTATTTATTTCATTTCATTTCACTTTTTCTATTTTGTATATTCCCCAAAGCAATTCTTTGCAGTAATTTTGCCTTCTGTGTACAAATCTAATAATCCCCCCTTGTTCTTAAACATAGCAGGTGCAGCTGCATTATTATATTATTAAATGTTTATCAGATAAATGCCACTAGTGCTGAATTCTCCATAATATCCTTTTTTCCTCAACCGTGTATTTTCTATTTTTCATAAATAAACACTGAGGTCTTTATTAGCAAGAGGTTCTCTAATTTTTAAATGTCTGATTCCACTTTTTATATGCTTTATTGCTAATCACAGGATTTAGTCAAACTCCTATACACATTCACGGATCTCTAATCTTTGGGAGCTATATGCAGATGACTGACAGATAATACTTGACAGGTTCAAAATTAGAGAATCTATAATGAAAAACTTAGGACAGCTAGATGCTGCACGTTTTCACTTCTGGCTTCTCTTGTAATCATCAATTTGGAAGGTTGAGGAGGAGATAAGACAGAGCAAAGAACTAACCATTCCTCACTCTCTGACCTACTGGGTGGAAACCACTGAGCTTGAACCAGTCTGAAGGACTCATCAGTCAGCGACAGCCTCACCAAGAACTGAGATTCACACCATCAAATATGAAGTTGAAAATATGATTTCCTGGCATCTAAACCAAAACGCCAGCATCTCCTTCTGAGAACCGGCCAAAATATTCTTTTCACATAGTTTATTCAGCTTCACTCACTGAAGAGAGTATTCGTCTACGATGCATTACTCCTTAAATCTTTAATGAGAAAAGAAATTGTGCCATGTTTATTGAGATGATTAGGCCAGTTTTTCACTGACTCTGTACAACTAATATGTGAGCTGGTACTTACTTGAAGCCTTTCTATCCCAGAAAACACTGAAGGGGATATCTTTTTTAAACCGTTAATATTTAACTCAACTACTAGTAATCTACCAATTGAAAAAACTTTACTTGTTTTAATTTTATACTTTTCAAGTGTTTTAGGACTGAGTGGCACAAAACTCAGACCCATTAAAAGAGTACCATTGTGTTATTCAAAACACTTAAACTTGGTTCAAGGTTACCTAGGCTGCCCTCAACACCTGCACTATAACAAATTAGGAACCAGTAGAATCTAACATGGGAAGCCCTTTCTTAGTAGTAACTCACAAGAAAATACCACTGACACTAGCCATTGGTAGAACTGTTTTGTTCTTTGGAATAAAAAGAAGTGCTTTCCAGCCAGGCATGGATAGGGTACACATCTTTAATCCCAGCCCCTTGGGAGGCTGAGGCTTGTGGCCACAAGTGTGAGACCCATCTAATAGAGATCCTGTCTCAGAACAAAAGAAATTCATAAAAGGGCTGGGAATATAGATCAGTGGTAGAATGCCCCTGAGTTGGATCCTGCAAATAAGAGGGCAAAGGAAGGAGAAAAAGAAATGTTTTCCTTTTCTTGTATCTTCTAACTCTGATCATGCTCACAAGACAGCTATGTTGGGATCCCATCCAGGAACACTTTAGGAGGGGAGGGTGAAGTGGCTGAGAGACATGACTTTGTGCACGTGCTTGTAGGAAGACGACAAGACTATACGCTTCTGAACTCCTGCTCTTTGCTGGTATGTACGTTCAAAATAGATCATAATGGATAAAATTGTTCAGACGTGGCTTTAGTCCTTTGGAAAAGCAACTGCTGTCAAGAGAAGCATTTGAGTTAATGGTTGGTTATCACTATTAAGAGCCCAAGAGTTAGTAGCTACTTCTGTGTAGGGAAAAGTGGGAACCTGAAAAAGAAATGGGGGTCCTCACAGGAAAATCACAGGGAAGGGGAACTATGTGTTTCCATCATCATAGAAATATATACTAAATGGCCATACCTGGGCCAGATTTCTCACAACGATCAAACTGTTTGGGTTAGAATCAAAATTGAAAAAGTGAACACTAAAAGAAAAGTTTCAGTCTCAACCCTCATCTTGACCTAAAAGGCATTTATTTAACAGTTTAAGTATGAAAGGCTCACATTCTAGAAAATTCCAGATGAAATGGGCTTTGCACTGCACTATTATATCAGGAATCTGGTCAGCCAGGCCACCCCTGCCTGCAAACAACTCTGGGATTTCAACTTGAAAAATGAGAATAATTCCAGATTCATGTAGTAATAATGAGTAATCTAGAAGGAATATATGCAAAAAGAACTTTTTCATGTATATTTTATCTGAAGCTGGGTAACCGAGGTTCTTATCATCACGGAGTTGAATTTGAAAGTTTATCTCTTCAAGGTACAGCTTTATAATTCCAAGGAAGATGCCCTGAATAAAGGCTTTTAAAATGTAAACATACCAGTGTATACATTTGTACCATATAACATATGGCTGGAACATCTCAAAATTCCTTTTAAAAGATCTTTTCCTCTCTTGCTTCCCTAGAAATAGAAATTGATTTCTATAGACATTCTCATTGGACTATAGACATGTATTAGTATCTAGACTGTATTATTAGAACAATATTGTTGGCTCTTTGTTGCAAGAAAAAAATGAAACTGCAAATCCAGTTAGTTACAGTCAGTCTCCCTTTGTGCTTGAAGAGATAGGTGATGCTTTAGAACAAATCAGAGCCACTAGAAATTGTAAAATATTCCAATAAACAGAGACAGTCACCACAATCATATGCTAGGTCTCTCCCAGAGTGTAGCTAAGAAATGTATCCTTTTATTTTAAAAACACAAATGTCTTTGCTCCTCAAGCTACCATATTTCTACTCATTTACCTACAGCTCTACATGGAGAAGAGAGAAATTATATAAGTAAGGTCTTCTAAAAATACCTTCCTATATCTTGCCAAAATGACTGAGTTAGTCCTCATTTACTTTCAAGGCACAGAAACCTAAATGCTTGTCTGTATGTTAAGATGTGAGCATGAACCTTCTTCACCAGCTGGGTCAAATGTGAACTAGAAACTACAGTCAGAAGGAATGAATTCTGAACTCTATTTGCATAATAACTGGACTTCTCTGACTTCGACTCTGCGATCTCTTAAACGGGCAATTCTGAAGTACTAGACAATCTTAGTGTGGCAATCCTGTAATACAGCGATGGATGAGACAGCCACAGAAGGTTAACAGATACTTTCAATAAGTGATAAAGATATTTTGTGGTCATAGAAATCTGCATGCAAATGTAAAACTTTACCAAAAAAAAAAACCCTTTTCTCCCCTTTCCTCTGATAGCATTTATAGTTTTCTCTTTTTATATGTATTTTTATCTGAAGCTGAGTAATTCAATACCATCATGGAATTGAATTCTGGAGTTTATCTCTTTAAGATACAGCTCTGTAATTTTAAGGCAGATCCCTGAACAAAAGCTTTTAAAATATAAATATATTATTGTATATATTTGGACCATATAATTTACACCCTACCAAAAGGGAAAAAGACCAAAAGAATTCTGCCCCCAATGAGCAGTGTGATAAACTGATTAATATTTTAATTAACTATTTAAGTACTATGCAGGGTAGTTGAAACCATAGTTAAACTATGCATAAAAATCAGAATTCAGAACAAAAGCTGGCATATAGTCTTCTGCCAAGACACCGCATAAACATAGGAAGTGGGCAGAGGATGGCAATTTTCTTGTAGCCTGTTGACTCACTTTCTCTCAAAGAGTTTTCTTCTCTCCTTGGAAAGAAGACACACAAACTCTCCTGTACTACTGAGCTTTCCCCTGCTGGACACAGTTTCCAAAACCCACAACTTAAAGGAGCAGAGGTTTAATTCTGCTCATGGCTCAAGCGATTCAGCCCCTGGTTAGCTGGATTCAAGGTAGGAACATCATGGAAGAAGGACCTGGTGAAGGACACCTGCTCCCCTTACGGCATCGATAAGGCAGACAGGGAGGGAGGAGCCAGAACCACAGATAATCTCCAAAGGCTCAGCCTCAGTGACTCCTCCACCTTCTAGGAGCCCACTGAGGTACCAACTCATGAGCAGGTTGGCTCATTGATGAGAACAGGGCTCCCATGGCTCCCATCACCTTTCCAAAGCCCCAGTTGGAACACATGATACCTTGGGGAGATCTAAATCATGACCCTTTTGACAATGGAATGGGGACACATCAGAAATCCCTGAGCCTCACTCTGACAGCTCTCCAACCTCCAACCAGTGCCCCAGTGGGCCTCCCAAAGCCACTGCAGAGAGATCCACAGCTGGCCACACCGATCACCTCTGCCTAGGCCACGGGATATAAACATGCATGGTACTTGCACTCAGCATTAGCAGAGAAGAAAGACTAGAAGAGAAGAGTGAGAACATGGATAATCGTGACTTCCTTCTTTGAGCTTATTTCTGCATTGCCAATGTTTTAATTGAATATGTACATCAGTTTTATACAGGAAAAAAGTTATTTTTAAAAAGTAATTAAAATCTAACCACATCCCATTTCGTGTTCAAACTCCAAACATGGCTGTTCAGTCAGAAATAAGGAACATTTTCCTCTAGCAGCTCATTTTCACCAATCAGGGCAAGAGGTACAAGAAATATTCTCCATGACATGGGAATTACAGGTAAATTAATTTGACTTGGTGTAACAGCAATACTTTACATCCTAAATGTACGTGCCGATCTCTGTCTCATTTGTCCTCCTTGTAATCCCCAAAGCGAGGCAGAGAAGCTGGACAATGTCCAGTTTATACACAAGGAAATTGAAGCTCCGAGAAACAGAAAGAGTGCTTGGGGTCACACAGAGAAAGAAATATAAAACACCAAACTCATTCACTTTTTAAAAACATGATAGCTGGGAGCATGCCATGATTTTTTAACACCCTGCAAAGCTGTAGCTATAAATGCAGCAAGAAGAATTTTGGCATATCTGCTCTTGCATAATTATTCAAGGAGGCACAACCACCCTGTCAATACATTTGACTAAGTCACAATGAAGAGACGCAGCCCAGGCTTTGGTGCCCAGAAGCCTGTCGCGCTAGCAGGCGCTCCACAGCCTGGGCCCCATGTCACCCATGGTGGGAAGCAGCAGCAGCAGAAAGTGGCAGGCGTTCGGTGGCCCGTGCAGTGTTAAGATCTGCTGTCTCCTGTTCAATCCTGTCCTCAGTCTCCTTGATTCCATCAAAGCAAAACCCTTGCCTTGAGGGTAATAAGCCTTTACCACCTCCCTTAACCTGAGACTTCATACTTCTTTTGAACAAATGACAAACAGGTTTCAGGCTCAGAGTCCACAATAGGCATCAGCGTCTACGTCATGTATTAACTTTTTGTGTTCTTTTTACCTTTTTGGAGATCCTTCTATTTACAAGTGATATTTATTTTCCATTTAAAATGGTAACATAAAATGACTTATTGCATACTAAACCACATGAAACTACCTAAGAGTGATGAGGTGAATGAGTGGGTGGGTGGCTAGTTGGTTTCAGATCAAAAATGGTCCAAAATTGGCACTTTAACATAGGCTGGCTTAACAGATGAATATATGATAAGTAATAAATGTATATAAATAGAATAAACATATAGATATATTTTTATATATGGGACATTTATAGCTACAACCCAGATAAAGATATCTATGCATGTCTTCAGCTTAAGAAGCTTTGGTATTAAATGGTAATATTTTCAAGTTGCTCTATCCTTCAATAAAACAACCCTTGAATCATAATGATTTGATTCTCAACTCAACCCAAGCAAAGGCCTCTGGTTTCTGTAGCTTGGATCTCACTCTGGCCCAGGGCAAGCCCCAAAGAGGAAACAGGTGCTCTGTCCCTTAAATAGGTCAGGCAGAGAGACAAGCAGGAGCCAGGGATGCCCAGCCTCTCCCCTCCATCAACTTGCTCTGGGCTCCTTCCTCCTTCATTATGCAAGTTCTGTCCTAGCACAAGAGAAATACCCAGACTCTCTTTGGTCTTTCAGAAACAATTCCACCAACCTCCAAAACTTTTACTCTTCCGTAGCTAATATCCCTCCTGCAAAATAATCAAGTTCCCTTGAAGAGAATTCTGAATGGCAGTAACTACCTTTTACCTGCCCTGTCTCAGCTCCCACTACTACCTTTCCAGTGTCAATGAGGGCAAGGGATGTGGAGAAAAGTCAGAGGTGGGTGTGGAGACAGCTGCCGCTTTCTCTAAAGGAATGTAGCAAGTTGGCAGAACAGGTTCATTTGTGTATAAGGCCGCCTCTTCTAAGCCTTGAGTGTTACTAGAGGAAAGAGCCCTAAGAAAAGTGTATCCTTACCGATTGGGGAGAAACATGTATATGTTTTGATTATTTAGAGCTTTAATGGAGTTCATTCAGTTCATTCAGCCCAAGGCAGCAGCTAAAATAAGGCCTAAAAACTACAGTCTATTTCCAAGTCTTATCCTAACCAATGCTGAGACCTTGACCATATTCTTAAATATGTTGGCTTTGACCTTACTTAAATATCAAATGAGAGAGTTGGCCTAAATCAGTGATCTAAATCTGTGCTAGTTACTTTGTTTTGGTTTGGTTTTGCTTTGCCATTTTGTCCTTTAGTTTTTTGATGGTAGACTGAATGCAGGAACTCACACTTGGTAGGCAAACACTCTCCCACTGAGCTAAACCCCTAGGCTGATGGCTTGACATAAATTTCAGGCCCAGGAATTGTTGGATCAGTGTATGTCAAGCCTTGAATGTTTGAATTTCTCAAGTGACTCTAATACATAACTGGGGTTGAAGATGTCTGGCTTCCGTGATCTCTAATGTTCTTTTAGCTCTTCCCTTCTTTGAACTCTCCATCCTAAGTTAAGGGTACACGGATGTTTCTTATTCTTATTTCCGCGAGTCAGCACAGCCTTTGTCATTAAACACTTTTGCCTTTGCTACAATTGTACCTTTTTGGCTTATCCAGATACCTACCAACACCAAAGACTTAAAATTTATTTTCTACCAAAAGGATCATTGTGAAAGGGCTTTGGGAAAATACAGGCTTTGGAGCTACACAGTCCTGCCTTTGACCCCTCCTGCTATAGAAATGAGGATATCACTTAATCCCTCTGAGCCTCAATCTTCTGTGCTCCAAAAATGAGGATATTTTATGTGTCACTGTGAGAAGTTGGATGTATGTGACCCATAAAGGAGGATTTCATATCAGTTACCATTCCCTCCCTGCAACTTGGAGGTGACAGGAGTTTCTGTGCACACAGAGGAATAAGCTGGAGAAAAGCCAGCCTGGATTTTCCTCGACTCCCTAAGTCTTTGGCTGAGCAGATCAGTGCAGCCAGAGAGATGCTTAGAGCTTCAAAGCTTGGCCTCCCCACCATGAGCAGCAGCATCCTCCCTCTCATCAACAGCACAGAAGCAGAAACACAATCCAGTCCTACACCTTGCAAGGAGATGCTACAAGTGTGAACTCACAGAACTGCAGGCCATGAGATAAGTAGGCCAGTGCTGGACTCCTGCAGCCAAAAGAGCAGGGGAAAGGAGGTGTTCGGTCACAGGGAGCTAATGAGGAAACAGTCAGTCTGGTGATACCAGGGCAAAGAGGTGTCTGCACAGATGGAGAAGGAAAAACACAAGCAAAATAAAAGATATTTGCCCTTTGCATCTTTGGCAGGGGCCATCAAATGAATTTCTCCCACCACTGAGAATAAGCAGAAAAGAAAATGCCCAGTTCTGAAGCCGTAAGTAAAACTGCTGCTACAAATGAGTCTGTACTATCAATGCAAAGCAGGCATAGAAAAAAGGGGAGAAAAAGACATGCTAAAACCGTGGGACTAAGGTTATTTCCAAAACGCTCATTTCTAGCGTTTTCCATACCTTCTACTACAGAGTGCACATCTATAACAAATAAAAATGTCTTTTATGACCATCAGAAGTTGAAAGGAAGAAATGAAGCATATTGTACATGTTTATACAGAGAAAATGAAGGGCAGGAGGAAAAAGCACTTGGTTATGGGTGAAGGGAAGAAACGTAGAAAATTAAGCCCTCAAAACAAGAAAGCTGTATCTTTAAGATTTGATCATACGATATCTATGTGTACCAACCCTGTATGATTAATGTACTCATTGTGTATTGCAAATATACACTAATAAAAATGGGTCAAATTAAAATTTGATGAGTTGTTGTCTTAGTCACTTTCCCATTTCTGGGACAAAATACCCAGTACTCACATCATAAAGGAGATGAAGCTTCTTCAGGCTCACAATTTCAGGACATGGTTGGCTGGCTCTGAGACAGAAACAGTATGGTGGAAGGGAAGGGCAGAAGAAAGCTACTCAACCTACAGCGGACAGTAAGCAGAGAGAAAAGAAGGGAGAAGCACTTCCGGGTCATGTGCCGCATGACCTGCCTCGAACCAAGTCCAGTCTTCTAACAGCGAGTCGACAGTGAACTGATCCACTCATGACTGCAGCACCTCGGTAAGCCAATCACCACCATTTCAAATCTAAGCCACTGTAGTTACACATGATGAAACTACATTTTTGACAGTTCTGGGATCAGAATTTTCCATTGCAAATAGTATAGTCTGCAGTCTGTATTTCCACTTTTTTTGGCTTACTTTTTTTTAGACAAGCTCTCACTTTTGTAGTTCAGGCTGTCCCTGAGCTCCGCCTTGAACTCACAGCAATCCTTCTGCCTCTGCCTCCAGAATGCTGGAATTACAGGTGTTAGCCACCATGCCTGGCACTGTGGTATGTGGTTCTGATTGCTGGTGGGCGTGAATTTCCACATCTGGCATTGCTGTATGTGGTTACCAGGAACCTAACTCCAGCCCTTGCATTTGCAAGGCAGGCGCCAGAACCACTGAACTAAATCCCTGGCCCATGGCTTACATTATTGATGCCAAATTTTCTAGTGTTTTAGAAACTGTTGAGAATTGCAGTGTGAGAACAAACACAAATAAGTCATTAAGGGATACCCAGGTAAATTCTTCAGCAGACAGGCACACAGAAACAAACCCTTCTCAAAACATCACGTAGCAGAATTTTCCCCAACCTGAAAATAATGAAGTCTCATATGGGTGCCCTTTATATCTAAAAAGCAATCTCAGACATAGGAGTTATAATGTTCCTACAATAATCAAAATGCTTCCCATGGCAATTTTTTTCTTTTAAATGATGCTTAATACCCCTATGGAGAAGTAGATTTTCCCTGGGACAAAGCCACTGATCCAAGGTCAGTTACTTTTAGCCATCCCATCCTATCACTCTGTCCTTAGAGACCTCTCCATGTGGCCAGCTGCCAGAAGTCACATAGAAACCTGTGTCCATCATCAGCCCTGTCAGGCTGAGGGACATGAGAACTTTTCAAGAAAATAGCTAAATAGCCACCATTAAAACTCCTTGTTGATTTTTACCTCCCAAGACACTTTTAATCTAACCTCAAATGTTAAGTTTTGAAGAAAACGGTACTGTTAAAAAGGAAAGTCAGGTTGGGGTGGGATCAGGTTAGGGTTAAGATTTGTGAAATTTAGACTCCACACATTTCAATTAAATGGTACATCGATCCATGTACCAAACTGTACTGAAATCTGCTCAGAGCCCCATTTGTCAAGTTTTATCTGCCACCATTTGGATTCAAGATGACAGACTGAGTTATAAATCCAATTCAAGATGGGACTTACGCCGTGCAGTGTACAAAATTTTATCAAAATCAGTCAGCTTCTCCAAGAGTTGAACAGGAGATAGACCAAAAAGACAGCTAAAAACGAAAATGTCATGTCAACTAGCCAAAGTGAGAATCCTGTTTAAGTCAGTCATTTTGTATCAATTAATTCATTCAACAAATATTTTATTAGCACCTATTTTGTGCCAGTTAGGACAATAAGAAATAGAAAATTACAACATAGATGATAGAGCTTAGATTATGGTGGGGAGTAGAGGGACAATAAAATAAATTCATTAAAATTGAGACTAGGCCAACCAAGAACATAAGGGCACTGTGGTAGAGAAAAATACTTAGCTTGCCTAGACAAGGCAGGGAAGGCTTTCCTGTAGAGAAGTATTTAAGTTGAAATGCAAGGATGGATTAAAGCAGCTGCAGGAAGAGCCAAGGAAGAGTAGGCCAGGTATAGGAAAAGGCAAGTTCAAGGTCTCGAGAGATATGTGTCCTGCTCTTAGGCAGGAGGCCCATGGATGAGAAGAAGAGGCAGAGTGAGCTCCCACCCCCCGTGGCTTACCAATGCCAAGTAGTGACGATCGTAAACTGATATTTTAAGTAAAACTATCAGAAACCATTTGGCTAGATCATACAAAATAAAGAAAAGAACATTGCACATGGGGCTTTTCTTTGTCTTTGAGGGCTTCCCAGTCACATGCTCCCCAATACCAAACAGCCTACGCATTTTTAATTCCTTTGGGTAACTATCTTCTCATTAAAAGCTTTTACATTTGATACATAGTCATACATCACTTAACAACAGGAATACATTCTGAGAACTGAATGATTAGAAGATTTCATCATTGTGTAAAAGCATGGCAGGGGGTACTTACACAGACTAAGAAGTCCATGGGATCCCGGGCAGGAAATCTTATGTGATCCTGGTCATATATGGTCCATCACTGACTGAGCAGTCATTATGTGGTGCGAGACTAGAGTTTGTTAATGCATTTAGCACACAGAAGCATGTAAATTCCCACCATGCCTGGGGCAAGAGCCCTCTGGAAAATCAGTTAACCCCAAAAGCAGTCAGGTATTTCGTGCATGTCCCATAGAGCAAATGGCACTTGGGCACTTCTTCACTGTAGGGGATGAAGAAGAGGGTTACAGAACCAGCCAGCTCTCTGTGAAAGCTTGTCAAGTTAAGGACATACCTAATCTGCACCATGGATAGTTCAATTTTCCAGTTGTCAAGGAAAAAAAGCTCCCAACTGTAAAAGCATCCGGCCATTTCTCAATCACCAAAGAAGCTGTCTGTTTTAAAGTAATCCTGATCACATTCAAGCCATTTGGAAAATGATATCAATTGCAAAGTTTTTTCTAACTAACGCACAGATGTGTTCTATGTCATGTTAGGGTAGAAGGATTCACCACTGACTAAAGGCCAGTGTCCTAGAAATATTTATTGGTAACTAAAAGGGGAATATTATTCAGGAAATACTCATTATCTTCAGAACTACAAATAGCTAGGTATAACCATACCTACCTAGTTGTGGTCACAAACTCACCTGTCAAGTGTTATGTTTCTAGGTTGCAGATTCTTCTCATGATAGATTAAAGGGTACCCCTTCCAAAACAATCATTCAGCATTGGTTATGTCCTAAATGGTGTACAATTTTAATTCTCTGTGGGCAATGTTTGATGGATAACTCTAAAATAAAGTGGTCATATGGCCTAACCTTTTAGCAATAAAATTGTATGCAATAAAAATGCTGGAGGGCACTGGTTCCTGAACTGTCCTGAGCTGGAGAATTATTAGACACCGTAATTCTGTGCTGCAGAACCAAATTTGGAGATTTTTTTTTCCAAGTGAAAAAAAAAATCCAGGAAATTAAATGGAAAGACCTGTAGTAATGAAATATTAAATGCAATTTCAAGTGCACAAGAAGGTCATAAACCAAGAGAGAGAAAGAAAGATTTCTAGAACAACATTAATTTTGTCACACATCGTGTATACCTGGACTTAAATACCCTTGCCAGCCAATCAGGTCCAGATTGAGACAGGAGGAAGTGGGCCGGGGGCAGAAATGCAAGAGAAGGGAGGACAGGAAGGAGGAGTCCCAGGACGGATGAAAGCAGAAGTTAAGAGTAAATAAGGTTAAATCAAAAACATTTCATTGGTTTTGCCAAGTTGAAGCCATGTTGTACAAAATAATCATCAACCCCAGCAAAATAAATGGAACTCCACGATGACACGTCAGTTAGACCTATGGTTCAGCCTGATTCCTGTGCCTCACACTGCTATAATTCTGGCTCCGCTTTCTTACCTCACCATAACTGACTTCCAATTCTGGCTAAAGTAAGCATGAATCATAATACAGGGTGGTGGGACCCGGAGTCAGTCAGCAGAGCAGCGCCTTGGTGACAAGGCTACTGTAATTATAAGCAGTTGCAGAAAATAAGTAGCACTAGTTTCTGGGTGCAGCGGGAATACTTTGTATGGTCAGGTTTCTTGTCCCTGTGACCGAATGCCTGAGAAAGGCCGCTCAAAGCACAAGAAATTTACCTGGTTCATGGTTTAGAGGTTTACTCCATGATTTCTTGTAACACTCATCACGATGAAGGGAACGGCGAAGAAGAGATGTTCAACTCACACAGCATGGAAGTGGAGAGCCCGAGGGAAAAAAACAGAGACCAGACACCTCTGAGGCCACACCCACTTGACACGCCCACCACCAAGCGGTATGCTTCTTTCTATCCTAGGCATCTCTCACATCGATCAAATTAACAATCAATATTAACCATCCGGGACCCAGGATTTAGCTCAGTGGTTCCGGCGCCTGTTTTGCAAGCACACGGGCCTGGGTTCTATCCCTCAATAACCACATACAATACTAGGCTTGGAGACTCACGCACGCCTAGCAGCAATCAGTAGCACATGCCACAGTGCCGGGCGTGGTGCCTACGGCTGTAATCCCAGCATTCAGGAGGCAGAGGAGGCAGAGGCAGGAGGATTGCTGTGAGTTGAGGCTGAGCTCAGGGCCAGCCTGAACTACAAAGCAAGACCCTGTCTCAAAAAAAAAAATTAACCATCCAGTACCATGATCACATTAATCATATGTCTGGGTGGGAGCAGATCCAGAGAAACTTAAAAGACAACATTTTAAATTAAAAATTATTGACTGAATAAAAGGATCCAGTGTTAACATTGTAGGTGCTGAGGGCTCATACATCTTCTAGGAATATTGTTTACAGATGCAAAGAGAGAAAAATCTTTAACACCCAACCACCTGGCGAAAGCCAACACTCACATAGTCTTACTCTTTCCTCATATGTGCTACAGAAATAAAATGATCTGTAATTTATAGTTGCTGTAACTTTAAAGCCAGTACACAGTGAAATCATTTTCTTGAAAATACCAATCTATGTGGTTGTAATGCTGGATGGCAGAAAAAAAAGATTTATATTTATGGCCAATTTTTATTTATCCTCACCTATTTATAAATTGTGCTACATCTTCAATAACCATGGTTAAAAAAGAATAACGTCACTCCTAACCACAGCTTTTGACTGTGAAAACAATTTCACTGTAATAGATAACACTAAAATACTCCAAGAATAATCTATAAATGAATCCTGGATTACCCATCTAAAGATGGTGGTTATAAATGATTACATGAAAGAGTTGATGTTACTTTGAAAATCTTAGGGTCTGTCTATGGATTTTTGTATTTTATATGTAACATTTTTATGAAGTGATTTTGCCTTTACATAATAGCTTTCATCTTCAAAGCACTTCACAAATATGAACTAGTTACATAAAAAGCTATATTACTGTAAAATCAGAAAATGGAAAAGCTGGAGTTCTCTTAGCAACACTCACTCTCACCCATTCTAAACAGCTAATCTATAGGACAGGTTATGTGGTTAAAATGTATTTGATTTTCAATATTGTTTTTAAAAACCCAAAGGGTTAACAAAGCTTTTGATATGCTAGAATTGTATTTTTTCTTAAAACTTTCCCTTTGACTCCATGAAGTTTGAAGAAATTAGACTCATTATGATAACTCTTCATTCTTCTATTTTGTAAAAACTCGTGAATGTCTAAAAAGGTTACTCAATGACATTTTAGCATATTAATACTGAAAAAAGCTAAGTACATGTCAATGAGAATAGTTAAATAAATTATACTATGTCTATATGACATAACATCAATTATAATATAACCATTCAAAAATGTTTTGAAAAATATTTACCTACACAGGGAATTTTCATAATATAGTAGTTTTTAAAAGGTCACAAGATTCTTTACACCCTGTGATGTGAGTTTTCTATTTTGTAAATGGAACAATTATGTATAGATACATAAGCAAATTGGATGAAAATATGTATGTGTGATGAGGTATATAAAGCTTTATTTCTTGTTTGAACCCCACTATTTCACTTCTTCATAAAAAATATATGGTGCTTTTAAAATCAAAAGCATGTTATTCAAAAGCATGCTTGTCATCAAGAACTACATTGTACTGGAGAGGTAGATGTTGCCAGTCCTCGTAATGACCTCTTTGAGGTGAAGGAGCTCAGGGCAGAGGAAAGTCATGCCATCTACTGCCTTCTATTCCGGTAGAAGTTCAGAAGAGAAAGAAGAAAACCATCACTTAACTAAGCCCTTGTCAATGACAGAAAAAGCAGTCCAGAGAGGGGAAATGAGCTACAAAGGCAGAGAAACACAGGACCCTCAAAAATAAAGGGAAACAAAGAGCATCTCTGGGACAAGGAGTAGAGCCAAGATCCTTAGAAGATGCTGGGAGCTGGGCCGGGGAGTTAGCTCAGTGGTTCCGGCACCTGTCTTGCAAGCGCAAGGGCCCAGGTTCAATTCCCCGGTAACCACATAACAATACTGGGCATGGAGACTCACACCCAGCAGCAACCAGTACCACGTACCACAGTGCCGGGCATGGTGGCTCACACCTGTAATCCCAGCACTCGGGAGGCAGAGGCAGGAGGATTGCTGTGATGTGAGTTGGAGGCTGAGCTCAGCCTGAACCACAAAGCGAGACCCTGTCTCAAAAAAAAAAAAAGAAGATGCTGGGAGAGGTGACACATGGCCAATCATGGAAGACCCTGATTGCTATGGAAGAGTATGGTGCCATCCTGTCAGAGAAAGTGCGAGGAGGTGGGGAGGGGCCAGGCCGAGGAAGCACAGGGGTATGTGAATGATATGCTCACTCTGGCTGAAGCAAAGAGAAAACTGGAGAAAAGTAAAGCTAGAGTTGGAAGTGCAGGTTAGGGGACTCCCACAGGTTTATCCCAGGCAGAAACGGTGCCAACAAAAAGGAGACAAGGTGTCTTTTGAGAAAAGGGCTGGAGCTCCGCTTTCCTGTCATAAGTGAAGCCACGGGTTCAATCCCCAGCACTGTGAAAAGGAAAGAAAGTCTTAGTGGCCAGCTAGACATAAGTGAATGGACAAACACTGTCTCAGACCACCTCTAGGCTTCTAGATGGGGTGATGGAGTGGACAGAGGTGGTGTTATCTAAATAAGGGAAGTTAGGGTGAAGAGCCAATGATTTTGTCTCTGAAGTAAAAAGTTAGAGACCAAGCATCCAGATAAAAATAAGTAGTAGGTTGCATGGATCAGTGCACAAGTTATGAAAAAAAAAAAAAAAAAGGAATGGGTGGAATCACTGCAGAAGATGGGGCAGAGTAAAGAGTCAAGAAACCTGGGACTAATAAAGTGAAAGGGGACAATGTTGAGATTGTAACAAAAAAGTAAGGAAACAAATTTTATGTATATGGGGGGGTGGTAGGGTGGGTAGGGCTAGGGGAAAAAATGAGAATTAAGCTGTGTCTTATACTGGTACAAATCCCCATTATGGAGTGCAATCATGATATGTATATTTAATGTACCAATAAAGATTAAAAAAAAAAAAAAAGAAACCTGGGACTCTCCAATTTTAAGAGAAGAGATGCATGGCTGCAAACACAACCATGAAAGAATAGCCAGAGAATAGGATCCTGAGAGCAGAGGAGCAGAGATTATCAGGCTACAACCCAATTTATGCAACGCTGCAAAGGTCATGTAAGACAAGAACTGAAACATGCCACTTAGATTTGATAATAAAGTCCTCATTGGTCATTGCTGCCCAGTCTCAGTGAGCGACGTGGAAAGAAGCTTGGATGGAGGGTTGGTGGAAGTTCGATTCAGATTTAGGAGAGTGTGAGGGTCAGGTAACCCTTCCATAAGCCTAACTATAAGCAGAAAAGAAAACGCCAAAATTAAAGAGGAGCACAGGGATAGGAGTAAAAGGCCACGCTTGAATTACCACAAAAACGAAGTCATCATTTCTTTTCTTGTAAAAATACAGATATCTAGCCACAAAACACAGATATAATGATATGCATCCAAATGTCTACACTTAAAATGTTAGCGTTTTTGAGTATTATTGGATAGTTGTGACTACAAAGTATTCTGTGAGTGTAATTCAAAACCTCCTGAGATCCCTTTTCTAAAGTCTTACCTCAGATTTTAATGTTAACCAAATAATAGAAAGAGTTGACTAATATAAAGAATTCACTGATAGCTATAAATAGTTTGGAATTGAGATTGAATTAATGTTTGCTTAAACTATCTATTAAGTCTAATTAACTGAGTAATTCTTTCAATATTAAATAGATTTGATGATCACGAGATAAAAATCTATTGATTAGGTATAAAGTCAGTGAAGAAGTTCTGTAGATATTCAAAAAACTTCATGTTTGTTGTGGTTCTCACTGGGGCATTTAATTTAATTCTTGGAACCCTCAGCCTACAATGGGGTCAAAGTCTATACTATTCTTTCTTACAGTTCACCTAGAAATATCAATTTTCATTGTATGCAGTAAGATCCTTAAAACCCAATAATTCCACTTGGGAATTTGTCATACAATAGGAGAAGAACACTATGTGAAAAATATATATTCAGTGGAAGTTATCTAAAAGAATAAATCTCAAAAATGATTGAAAAAATAGCAATAGAAAAAAACTACATAAATTATGAACATCAAATTAATGGAATAATTCACAGTCATTAAATATGTGAAACAAGACAATAAAATTGCTCATTCCCTTTGCAATCATATTTACAAACTATTTATGCATATCAAAAAATTTCTTAAAGATAATAAAATACTAGATTCAAACTCAAAACAAAAATAAAGCTATGTTGTAGGAATAAAAATTGTATTTGTGGGCTGGGGAGTTAGCTCTGGTTCCAGCGCCTGTCTTGCAAGCACGAGGGCCTGGGTTCAATTCCCTGGCAACCAAATACAATACTGGGTGTGGAGACTCACGCCCAGCAGTAACCAGTACCACATACCACAGTGCCGGGAGTGGTGGCTCACACCTGTAATCCCAGCACTCGGGAGGCAGAGGCAGGAGGATTGCTGTGATGTGAGTTGGAGGCTGAGCTCAGGGCCAGCCTGAACTACAAAGCGAGACCCTGTCTCAAAAAAAAAAAAGAAAAAAACACCCTAACCTCCCCCCCCCAAAAAAAGAATTGTATTTGCTTCTCTTTTCAATTATTCTTTTACTGTTCATGAGAACATTCAGAATTCATAAAGAAGAAAAGGAGAGAGGGAAAGAGGAAGGGAGAATGGTGATGGAGGAAAACTACAAACCAAAATCAATGGAATGGAAATAGCTCTAAGTAAGGAAATAAAGAATTTTAGGGGGGTTGGGGGTTTAGCTCAGTGGTTCCGGTGCCTGTCTTGCAAGTACAAGGCCTGGGTTCAATCCCGGTTAACCACACACAATACTGGGTGTGGAGACTCACCCCAGTAGCAATCAGTACCACATACCACAGTGCCGGGCGTGGTGGCTCATGCTTGTAATCCCAGCACTCGGGAGGCAGAGGCAGGAGGATTGCTGTGATGTGAGTTTGAGGCTGAGCTCAGGGCCAGCCTGAACCACAAAGCGAGACCCTGTCTCAAAAAAACTTAAAAAAAAAAAAAGTAATTCTAAGAGCTGTACCTAAACACATTCTTTGTAGACTATTTGTAGCTTATGACTCATTCTAGACTCTGAAGCCCCGTTTAGAACTGATACCGAGTTAAATGGAGTTATCCATTTGCAAGTCTGACTCATTGAAACCATATTGACAGGGACCATGTTAGCAATCCTGTCAGTGTCTGTAAATATATTTTTTAGAGCTTTTATTCCCCAATTTCTCCAGAAAACAAAGAAATAAAGATGGCAGATAGTTCTAGCATAAACTGTTAGTGAAATACCAAATGACCACGTGTCACCGTATTTTTAGCTGAGTGTCATTTACAATAGACAATTATACCTTTGAGATACTTTCAGTAAGATATTGGAATATATACAAATAAGAATGCTAAGGTAGCGCTGCTACAATCTGTTGCCAACAGAACTTATTTCAGTTTTAAAGGATTTAGATTAACAAAGACTGTTTTCCAAAATTTCCATGGAAACTGAACTTTTCCCACCTATTATACTTCTCTCACTACCACTACTTTGCTTACCATCTTGAAGGTCACAGTAAGGAGAAGAGGGGCCCAAAGTCAGAGGGGTTCAGAGCTGAGCTCAAGTATTATTGGCTCAGAGACTCTATGAGTTCCAGAAACGCTATGGGCCTCTGGTTCCTCATTAGCAAAACAGAGATGATAGTACCTATCTCACGAGGTCTTGTAAATATTGAGATTAATGTATGCTGAGTGCTGAGAGGTATGCCTGGAACAAAACAAGCACAGTGATGACTTTCGCTGTTATGATTATCAGAGGCCACAGGAATACCAGAGAAACCACAGTCCACCTTGAGGGAGCCACCTGCCTTTATTACTCCTAATAACAATGACATCAGTGAGGATCCTGGTGTTAATATACTTTTTTTTTAATTATCTTTATTGGTACATTAAATATACACATCATGCTTGCACTCCATAATGGGGATTTGTACCAGTATAAGACACAACTTAATTCTCATTTTTTCCCATAGCCCCACCCACCCTACCACCCCCCCATATATATAAAATTTGTTTCCTTACTTTTTTGTTACAATCTCAACATTGTCCCCTTTCACCT